>PVKC010005264.1:0-33584 GCA_004027635.1 Crocidura indochinensis | reverse complement strand
AAGGAAGGAAGGAAGGAAGGAAGGAAGGAAGGAAGGAAGGAAGGAAGGAAGGAAGGAAGGAAGGAAGGAAGGAAGGAAGGAGGGAAGGAAAGAAGGAAGGAGGGAAGGAAGAAAGAAAGAAAGAAAAGAAAGAAAGAAAGAAAGAAAGAAAGAGAAAGAAAGAAAGAAAGAAAGAAAGAAAGAAAGAAAGAAAGAAAGAAAGAAAGAAAGAAAGAAAAGAAAGAAAGAAAGAAAGAAGAAAGAAAAGAAGGAAGTAAAGAAGGAAGGAAAGAGAGAAAAAGAGAGAAAGAAAGAAAAAGAAAAAGAAAGAAAGAGAGAAAGAAAGAGAGAAAGGTAAAGAGGGAAAGAGAGAAAGATAGAGAAAGAAGAAAGAAGAAAAGAAAAAAGCAATGTGAAAGACATCATTAAGAGAATGAAAAGATCCCCACCAACATTTTGTGTGTGTGTGTGTGTGTGTGTGTGTGTGTGTGTGTAATATGTGCCAGTCTCTGTGGTGTGAGATGGTACCTCATTTTTTGATTTGCATTTCCATAATGATTATGTGGAACATTTTTTTTCATGTGCCTTTTCTTCTTTGAAGAAGTATCTGTTCATTTCTTCTCTCCATTTTTTGTTGGGATTACGTTTTTTCTTGTTAAGTTCTGTCAGTACCTTGTATATGTTAGATGTTAGTCCCTTATCTGATAGGTATTGGGTGAATAGTTTCTCCCATTCTGTGACTGGCCTTTGTATCCTAGTCATTATTTTCTTTGTACAGAAACTTCTCAGCTCAGTATAATCCCATTTGTTTATCTCTGTTTCCACTTGTTCGGACAGTGATATTTCCTCCTTGAAGAAAACTTCAGGAACTCTCTCTGTCCCTGCTAGTGGGAATGCTGCCTACTCAAGCCCTTATGGAAAACAATACAGAAATTCCACAAAAACTGAAAATTGAGCTAACATCTGATCCAGCTAAATCATCTCTAGGTCTATATCCTAGGAACACAAAAACACAATACAAAAAAATGCCTTCTGCACACTGATATTCATTGCAGTGCTATTTACAATAGCTAGAATCTGGAAACAACCCAGATGCCTGACAGCAGATGAGTGGCTAAGAAACTGTGGTACATATACACAATGGAATACTATGCAACCATCAGGAAAAATGAAGTCATGAAATTTTCCTATACATAGATGGATATAGAAACTATTATACTGAGTAAAATAAGCCAGCGGGAGAGAGATAGACACAGAATAATATCACTCATCCGAAGAATTTAAGAAAAATAAAATACATTATTGTAGTAATACCCAGAAACAGAGATGAGGGCTGGAAGGACTGATCCATGATATGAAGCTTGTCACAAAGAGTGGTGAGTGCAGTTAGAGGAATAACTACACTAACAACTATCATGACAATAGTAGTGAGTGAGAGAAATAGGTTGCCTTTATCTAACACTGGCTTAGGGTGCGGAGGAGGGAGATGGGGAACATTGGTGGTGGGATGATTGCACTGATGAAGGGGTATTCTTTTTTTATAATTGAAACCCAACTACAAACACGTTTGTAATCATGGTGCTTAAGTAAATATATTATTCAAAAATTTGCCATTTGAAATAAAAATAACCTTTTGAAATAATAAAAGAGAGAATGAAAAGGTTACCCAACTCTGGCAGAAGAGATTGAAAAGATTAACATCTAATGAAGGGGTTTTAGCTATAATATATGAAAAGCAACGTGTCTATACATAAAATGTATTTCTGGGGCCCAGGAGATAGCATGGAGATAAGGCGTTTGCCTTTCATGCAAAAGGTCACCGGTTCTAATCCCGGTGCCCCATATGGTCCCCCGTGCCTGCCAGGAGCAATTTCTGAGCATGGAGCCAGGAGTAATCCCTGAGCACTGCTGGGTGTGACCCAAAAACCAAAAAAAAAAATGTATTTCTTAGAGTTCCTCCCATTCAAGGTTGCTTTACTGATTAATACATTCAAGTTCTTCGGGCCTGACTCAAAATGCAAAGTTTTGGCATTAAGGTGATTGGAGAGTAATAGCATCTCAGTCCCTTAGTTGAGTCAGATGAAGGCTGATGCTCAGTATTCCCTAAATTGGCAGTTCTCTCTCTATATTTCCAGAGCCCATTGAGGTGCTGGATTAATCCAAGAGGTGGCAATAGCGTTAGGTGCAATTTGGAGCAACTTTCTGTTTGTTGACTTAAAGAAGAGTAAGTGAAAAATGGAGAAGGAGAAGAAGTATATGGTGGGTGGGAAATAACAAATTTGGTGGTGTGGCTTGGGTACGTTGCTGGGAGTGAGGTGTGCTGTGTTCATGGAAATAATATATAATTATCAAATTAAGTACTAACCAAAAACCATAAAAGGAGGTGAGAGTTTTTTGGTAGCTGAAGCAGGTACAGAATAATTTCTTTCCTGAAAAGTGAGGCAGTAGGGACAAAAATAAGTTTGGAAGTTCTGGGGGTTCACTGTCTCAAACTCCTTACTCCCACATTCTGGCATACTTCAAAATATTTTTCAAATGCCTTAAAATAATTAGAACTACAGAATGAAAGTAAATAAAGCTCATTCATTGATTTATGTCTTTGATTCCCTTTTAGTGCAACATATTTTGTCTGATTATGCTCACATTTGTCTGACTAATTCTAATTTGTCCTTTCGCCAGAGCTTAAGCAATGGATTTGTCAACAATTCTCATTCTGGCATGCCCAGTGTTCTGTTCCTGATTGTGACTTTGCAGCCACCATCTAGAACCTTCCAAAGGTCTCCCAAGTGATTACTACCAGATCACTTTACCCTACTCTCTTCACCCAATATTTTTCTACTTCCTAAAGAAATCATTGATTTCTCTCTAATTGAATGAAACAGCATTTGGGATATATCTTCTTGCTTGAGTCTTCTTTGATTTCTAGAGTCTGCTAGAGAAAAAGTCAGAGTGATTTTTTTATTACTAATAAAATTTCTAATTAAAAAAGTGAGATAGGACTGACATATAAACCCAGACCTTCATCCATATCAGGCACAGTCAACCTATTTGGGAGGCTGTTACCAGATTCTTTAAGGATAATAATTCCAGATGGAACCAGTTTTAATCCACACAAGTTTTATAGATCAAAACTGCCAGTTTCCTTTCATGCTTATTAATAATCTGCTTTTGTATTTTTTACTCAAAATTCCTAGGAGTCAGCTGACCCCCAAATTAATGTCAATAAGAATCCCCAAAGTTCAGTCCTGCTAACAGAATTCCCTGTAAGGAAGTCAAGGATATTTGGGGATATGCCTCTGAGCCTGGAGAGAACCTTCTAGACAAACATGAGTTCACAGAGGTGGAGTGTGTCAGACTTAGTGCTTCTAGACTTTGGGGAAAACATTCTCAGGATAGTAGGATTTTCCTCAAACATCCTCTAGCAAAGTAGTTTGAAGGAAGAGAATAATTTTCTGGAAAAAAATAACTTTTGAGGGGCTGGAGCAATAGTACATTGGGGAATGCATTTGTACATTTCTTACTCGGGATCCATCCTAACATCTGATATGGTCCCTGGAGTCCTCCAGGAGTGATTCCTGCGAATAGAGCCAGGAATAAGCTCTGAGCACTGTTGGGTATGTCTCAAAAACAAAATAACTGCTGAAAATTTTCTTTACCTTCTGATGGGGAAATGGACATTTAAGGCCAAGTGGAAAAGGGTGTTTATAAGTTGTTTTTTTTTTGTTTGTTTATCAAAATGATCTGTGTAGGCTTTGGGAGGGTGAAAAGACAGCATCTTGGGGGAAATTCCACAAAGCAAAGCAAGTAGCCTTGGGGGAGGTTGTCCATGCTTGACTTCCAGATTCTTCTATCAGAGTCTATAGTTGAGGACCACACACCTCCAAAGTTATAGGAGGAATAGCCCTGGAAATGTTTCTTCATGGGACAGAAAATCCTGCCTGCCTTATTTTCTCTTTGGAATCAAGATGCTTATAGCCCAGAGAGATGAAAAGTTGGACATACCTTCCACACCCATAGGATGGTCTTCTTTAAATTCTTTATTTAAAAGTTTGAGATTCCATGGTTTATATCACTATTAATAATAGTTTCTCATGCACAGCTCTAAGAAAGAATAGTTTCCTTTATACGGGTCTCCAGACTGCTTGATTTCTTTAAATATTAGGCACCAAAAGAACTTGTATTAGAAGGGAAGAAAGTGCAAAGAAATATTACTCCCAAATTTCACCATGTCTTAGAACTTTCTAGAAAGGGAAGGACAAAGTGATCATTTGTTCAACTTTATCACTTTGATTGAGACTCATACCTTGACAATTGTCTAATTTTTATTTAAGTTTTACCTCCAGGGTTTCTAAATCATATTTCCCAATTATGCAGCAGGGAAATGTCTTCCATTTGATGCCAGAGCTTGTATGGGTCTTGGTTCATTTTTGTCTTTGAAAACATACCTCTTAATTAATTTTAGTATATTTGCTGCTGAAGTGAGCACACAGGCATTCCAATTAAATAGGAAGATCACATCAGAGCAAGTTAACAAAAACAACAACAACAAAAAGTCAACAGGGAAATTGCTTTAGTGATGAAACAAAGCAAATCTCCAAAGCCAATGAAACATTCTCTCCAAATGAGTATCTGTTATTCAAATTGAACTCTGTGCAATTGCCTAATAATAATATTAAATAGGAAATAAAAGTCATCCCATCTCTATGGTGAACCAGAAATGTTCTTTGAACAGTGTTCTTTGGATTTGTCTCACTAGCAAAGCAAGTGGCTCAAATTGGAACTATACTTCTGTATTTTCTCTCTACTTAGTCTCTCTAGACAATACAAGTGGCCTTTACCTCCCTATCTCACACAATACTTGATAGAATTTCCAGAGTCTCACACTATCTAGTAATGCCAATGAAATTGCAGCTAAATCACCAACAACACTGAAGAAATGGTTCTGCAAAATCAGTTAGGGCAATGGTCATGAAGGAAGCTTACTTAGAGTATTGGCTTGACACTAATGCCCAGAGGGTTGTGTAAACACAGAAATTCTGTGACCATTTGTTCTTGATCACCAAATACAAACACTGCTAACATGCTGGTGAGTGTTAATAGTGTCATCTCTGCCACATATTTGAACAGGAATATTGTCAAACAGTCTCAAGTAATAAACAGATCCATTAAATGTGAGTTCCTATATGCCATAGCCATATGGGTATGGTAGACCTGAAGAATAAGTGTATATAGAACAATTTAATGATTTTCAATCTCACTTTAACATTGTAGGTCATCACATTCTCTTTATACGGTGTAACTGTAACAATAATGGGTACTTTCTGTATGGTCTCTTATAAATACTGGAATGTTGCTAAGTACTTTGATGGTATCAATACTGAAATTCAACTAAATCTTTTTAGGGAGAAAGAATCTGACCTGCTTGAGCTTTCCAAAATAGCCATAGAGACTTGCTCCTCAATAGAGCAGAAATGTGTAGATTTCATGAGTTCTTCATCTTCCTCAGAGGCTGAAGGTAGGGTCATATTTTTTCATCTACCGGGTTTCTCATACTGCTTTCAAAGTCTGGCATGAAATTTCCTTTCATTCTTTTATGCAGATTTTCAAACTTAAAAAAAGAAGTATAATGTAATCTCTCTTCTTTCTTCCTACCACAGACATATTTCTGACATGAAATATTTTCAATTTCCCTAATTGCAAATTTCTGTCATTTTTTTCATCAGTGTTCAAACTGTGAAATGAGAAAACGATATATTTGGTTAAGAAATGAAAGGATCATATTTGGTAAATATTGATGCTTTCTTCCAGGGCTTTTAAGCATAGTGCTTAAATATGCACATCATGTGCATATGCTGATATGGTATTAGGAAACACATCAATTGGCAGAATAACTATCCTCACTTCAGACTATGGGGAAACTGAGGCAGAGAATGCCATCAACTTATCCATAAACTCATAAAAGCTTTCATCTGCCCACACACTGACAAAAGAGACAAAATGATTTAGTTAAAATTATTTTCCAAAAATAACCTTTCTTTGCCTGAATTCTATCTTCCTAACCTTTCAACACACAGGCATATTCTCAGCCCAAGTTAGAACATCAATTCCAATATCATTATCTTTAAATTTACCATAAGTATTATGAAGTTGGAAGAATTTTGCCTTCAGACACTAAGGGGAAAAAAACTCTTTAAGTAGATTAACAGCAAAACAACTCTGCATAGGGGATGTGTGACTATATAAGATAAAAATGCTGCATGGGCCTTTGCTAATTTAGAAGTTCCAATTTCCAAGAAAAATCTTGATAAGCAAATCATTCTTAAGTTTATTTCTTAAAATGGCCTAAATGGGGCCAGCGGGATAGTGCAGCAAGTTAAGGTATTTGTCTTGAATAACTATAACACATTTGATCCCCAGTACCACCTATGTTCTCTAGAGTTTGCCAGGAGTGATCCCCTGAGCACAGAACCAGGAATCAAACCTAAGCACAAAACAACCACAAGAAAACTGTCATAAATAATTCTATTAGCAAACTATATAAATCTCCAAGTTTGAGCCAAATACTGCAAGGGCTATCTCTTTCTTCATTTTCTGATTTTCCACTCATCCTCAGTATATCATAATTGCTATGTTATATGAATATTTTTTCATTTTGGTCTAACCATTTTAATTCTGTTTTGTAAAATAACAGTAACATCTGTTTTGGTGTGTGGTCCTAGAGGTTTTAGCAGATGCGCAGATTCATGCAGATATCTTAAGAGGATCGAAATTCTATTACCCTCCAAAATTCCCCTTGGAGCCCTCCCTTTAGAATCAAGCTGTGCCCCAGTCTCTACTCTTAGCAGCCCCAATTATAGCTTTAACACTCAGCATTACCCTTTGATGAGTAACCTCAAACCCATCATACAGTAGGGCACCTTTTGGGATAGACTTTTTTCCTTTTCCTTGCACATGAAGATTCATTCAAATTGTCCTACACTTCCATGACAGTCTCTCTCTCTCTCTCTCTCTCTCTCTCTCTCTCTCTCTCTCTCTCTCTCTCTCTCTGGTTTTGGGTCACACCTGGCAGCGCTCAGGGGTTACTCCTGGCTTTGTGCTCAGAAATCGCTCCTGGCAGGCTTGAAGGACCATATGGGATGCCAGGATTCGAACCACCGTCCTTCAGCATGCAAGGCAAATGCCCTACCTCCATGCTATTTCTCTGGCCCCTCTTTTTCTCTTTACTTTTCTTTTTTTCCTTGTCTTGTCTTGCTTTTGCAGGAGCTCAGTAACTTGAGCTCATTCTCTCTTTCCCCCTCTCTTTTTCTCTTTCATTCTCTCTCTCTCGCTCTCTCTCTCTCTCTCTCTCTCACACACACACACACACACACACACACACACACACACACACACACACACACCTCCTCAGCCCCTTCCTTCATATTAATGCCTGAACAGTGTTCTGTTGTACTAATGTACTACTTTTTTATTTAAAGTCTGTTCACCTGTTCAAGGACATTGGGATGGTTTGCAATTTGATGTAATTTATGACTAGTATTGCCAGGAACATTCTAGACTAGATTTTCCTGTGATCATGTTGCATTTCTCTAAGTGTTATACTCATGAGTAGAATTTCTTTAAAATATGGTAGGAGCATAAACCACTGCTACACTGTGGTCCTTTTGGCTGTTTGACTGGCATTTCTACAGGCAAGGTTTTCTGGTGAAATTTACATACTTGGAAAGTTCTGCCTTAAGAGCAAGTTGTCTATCTCCAGGTCTTAAAATTTTTGATATTTTCCTAGAAAGCTTTTATAGCTTAATTTTTGTATCTCTAATTAATTTGGTTTTATATAAGCAACTTGAGAATGATGAAGGTTTTGGTTAGGTCAAAGTTGAATTTTTACTTGTTAACTTTGTAGATGTCCAATTGTTTTAGCACTGTTTGCTAGAAATACCAAATTACCTTTAGCTCTACTGTTAAAATCAATTGCACACCTTAGTATGGTTTTATTTCTAGTATTTTATTTTTAGTATGGTTTTATTTATTGAGATCCTTTGGTAATTTTCTATTCCTTGGTTGATACCACATTGACTCAATGCATGTAGCTATATTAAAGTTTATAATCAGAAATTACGATAACCTTATATTGATTCTTTTAAAAAATATACATTAGCTGCATAAAAATCTTAATTACTTTACAGGTAGAGGCAAAATTCTTCTAGGCACTTTATAAAATCTTATTAAATCTATGAATCAAATTAGAAAAAATCAGATATTTCCTGTTTATTCTTCTAGTTCTTAGTCTCAGTGTGTTACTCAACTTGGACCTTTAATTTCTAACAAAGTATTTGTATTTTTCAGTATTATAACCTTTTTCTATATATTTCCTCTCTATATTTTGGGTCAATTTAATTTTTAATCTTTTGAAGTTTATTTGCAAGTCCTACCCTATGACATCTAATAATTTTTGTATATTAAACTTGTATCTTTCAAACTTGTTAAATTCATTAATCTTTTTATCTTTTTTTAATTTGGGGGAATTTCAAAAAAATTGTATCTATATGATGATTTTTATTTTTGTCTAATCTATACAGTTATTTGGTTAGACTTATTGTACTTCCAGTGCAACTGTATATATGACTTTTTATTTTTTGCATTTTGGGCCACACTCTGTTGTGCTAGGCAGAATACTCCTAGCTAGGTGCTCAGAAATAGCTCCTGGCTTGGGAGACCACATGGGACACTGGGGGATTGAACCAAGGTCTGTCCTAGATTGCCAGCATGCAAGGCAAATGCCCTAAGCCCCTGTATAAGTGTCTTTTATAAGTGGCTAATTTTGATTCACTCCCAGTCTTGTAAAGAATTTAATCTTCCACCAGTAAATATACTGACTATTGGTGTTCATAGGCTGACTTTATTAGTCTGAGTACATTTATTTCTATTTTTCTTTATGGGGACTTTTTAATCAAAGATATATAAATGTTGGTAAATATTTGTAATACCAATTGAGGAGAAGCTGATCTTTTTCTATTAGGTCAATAATTATTTTACCAATATTAAATCTGCCTAATTATCTCCCAATAACACCATTTGCAATTTGTCCACATCTTTTACAGTGTCCATTTTCTGCAATGACTTATTGACACTCTTTTCTGGATGAATATGTTAATTCTCTATTGAGAATGTGTGTGTCAAGAAGAATATTAATTTGTAATTCTTTACTTTTTAATCACTACCTTTGTCAAGTTTAGGTATAAAAATTATTCTTTTGTCTTCCTAAATTGAGTTGGAAATTTTTAAATTTCTATTTTCCAAAGGCAAGTTTTCAGAATTGGCTTTAATTGACTGGGCCTGGACATTGCTTTTTCAGAATTTTACCAGTAATTTTATTTCTTTAACAGGTATAGTAGTATTAGGGAGTTCATGGGTTGAAAGAGATCTGACCATTTCTTTTAAGTTGTCAGATTTTGTGTACTGAATAATTCTTTCACTTCTCTCTTAACATTCTTTTAATGATTTTACAGTCTGCAGTATTATCGCCTAGTTTATTCCAGATATTGGCAACCAGTGAGGGTTTTTTCTTTTTCTCATTTCAGTGAAGGCTTTTCCCCTCTCTTTTATTCCTTTGCTTTTAGTAGGGGGGGGGGTTTGAAAAAAATCTATCTGTGCTCAGTAATCACTCCTGTCAGTGCTTAGGAGACCATATGTAGTGCTTGGAGTCTCATCTTGGTCAACTGCATGAAAGGCAAGAATCAGACCCACTCTACTATCTCCACAGCCCAGCTTATCAATTTTATTGATTTTTCAAAGAATGAGATTTTTAAAAAGTGTTCTCTATGTTTATTTTTATTAGGTGCTGCTCATTTTCATTATATTTATATTTTTTATTCTGCTTGTCGGAAGTCTATTTTACTCTCCTTTCTCTAGCTTATGAAAGTAAAAACATGGAGCATTGATTGAAATTCTTTTTCCCTTTCTAAAATAAGCACTTACAACTATACTTTTCCCTAAAAGCAACGCTTTAGTTGGATCAATACATTTTAATGTGTGGGTTTTTATTTTCCTTAGTTCAAAATATTGTACGATTGTTGTCAAGACTTCTTTGCTTGTGCATTATTTATGATATTCTAATATTCAAATCAGGACAGTTTTCTGTGATCATTCCTTTAACATATTAGTCCTTTATAGCCAGAGAACACATTTTGTATTATTCCAATTATACTATATTTTAAAATGATTTTATGATTCAAAATTTGTTCTATCTTGTAGAATATTCCATGTTTCCTCTGAAGAAAAGAGGTATTCTACTCATATTATACAGAATGCTCTGAAATATGTCCATCCCATCCAGATGTTGATGGCATTTGGTCTATCATCTTGATTCTTTTCTAGTTTTGTGTGTGTGTGTGTTATGTGTATATGTGTTCCCAATTTTAGAGCTAGGAGTGCTGACATTTAAAAAAATAATTGTAGGGGCCCGGGACATAGCATGGAGGTAAGGCGTTTGCTTTTTATGCAAAAGGTCATTGGTTCGAATCCCGGTGCCCCATATGGTCCCCTGTGCCTGCCAGGAGCAATTTCTGAGCATGGAGCCAGGAGTAACCCCTGAGCACTGCCGGGTGTGACCCAAAAACCAAAAAAAAAAAAAAAAATTGTAGGTTCCTTTTTTCCCCTCTCATTTTAACATCTTTTCCTTTGTGAATTTGAAGGTTAATTTGCAACCTCATGTTCATTGATAATTATTGAGAATTGTTACTTCTGCATGAAAAATTTACCCCTTAGTATGCCATCTTCAATGTCAGCTCCTTAACCCTTGTACTATCTCCCCAGCCACCAATTTCTCATATCCTTCCCCACCACGTTATGGCTGTCATTTAGAGAGGGAGAAAGAGATAGAGCTATAAATAACTGTGTGTAATCTGTAGAATACTTGCTTACATCAAAAAATCCACAATCATCAAAATTTTAATTATTACATATTTAAAGAACTCGAGAAGATGAATAGCCATCTCCCCACTTTGAAATTTTTTATGTGAACTATTATTTAGATAGTATTTGTTTAAGGTAATTAATATGTATTTGATTTTACACTAATTTGCTCTTTACCAAACTTCTTGAATCAAACTTTTTGACTCTATCTTCTTCCTCTTAATTCCTCCTAATGTGCCATTTTTAGGCCATTATTTCTTTACATTTTTTTAGTGTTTTTTTTTCTCCAGAGCTTTAAAAACTCTTTTATAACAATTGGTAAAGATTTTTTAACCATAAGTCTTTGAAATTCTGTTATACAATACATCATCCTCCTTTTTTGTTGTTTATTTGGGGGTCATACCCAAGGGTTACTCCCAGTTCTGCACAGGAATAATACCTGGTAGTACTCAGGGAATTATAGATGCAAGCACCTTACCACTGAATTATTTCTCCAGTCTCCGTGTACTTTTTTTTTCTCTGCTGATTAGTTTAGGTACTTTTTATTAGCCAATTTTCAAGTTATTGAATTTTTAGTCTTTTATTTCCCATTATTGAGCTAAGATAATAAAATACTTAGCGTGAGTACTGTATTTTTAGTCTGGAGATTTTCATTTGAATCCTTTTTACGTTTTCTATATCTTTGCTGATGTTTGGTTTTATCACTTGTTTCAAGAATGTTGCTGATGGTTTGCTGGAGTCTTTTAAATAATAGCTTCTATAAAAGTTAATGACAGATTATTCCTACCTGTGTATCATCTTGTTACTGCCATCTGTGGGTTATTTTTTTTCAATGTAAATTGAAAATTTTCCTCTGTATTCATACGCTAAGGATTTTGGATATTATCTTGAACATTTTTGCTGTCAGGATACAAGACAACTTATTTTGGGGGGACAATGTGATATTTTTGTTTTAGCAGCAATCTCACCAGTGAGGTTCACTGTAGAGCCCCCAGTAACCTTGGACTTTTCCTGCATGTGCACCACCCAGTGGCAAGGATCAGCACAGACAGTGACTTACCTATTTATTTTCTAATCTTCAATAAACATTAGAATTAGAATAATGCATATTGGTTTAGGTGGGTAGAGATATTCATAACTTTCCCCAAAGGTCCTATATTTCAAAGGAGTAATATCCTTCAAGTTTGTCACAAAATTTTGTTAGAAATTCCTATATTTATCCTCACTGACATAGAAGTAAAGTTAAATATTATATATAAAAATACATGTATAATATACTTTAAAGAAAAGAACAAACAAGAAATCCACCTCAAACCATTCACAACTCCATGACCCCTGAGAAATGTCTGAGAAATGCCTGAGTCACTATTAGCTTGTTTCCCTGTGATTTAGGTAACTATGCATGGGATCGTGTGACTTATGTAACCATTTGTGGAATCATGTGATTAGATGGATTATTCATGGGATAGTGTGATTCATCACGGGATCATGTGACTTACTTGACCATTCATATATTCATGTGACTTGTGAAACTGTTCGTGGAGCCATGTGGTTTGGGTAAACATTCTTGGAAACAGAGAGATGCAGCCATGGGACTGCATGACTGAGTATGATCTGCAGCTGTCTGGACCATTACCAGCTCATTGCTGTGCAGTCTTCCTGACCACTGGCAGGCCATCTCTGTGCTCTACATAGATCTGTGTGCCCTGTAGTATATGCTTCTATATGCTTTGGTAGAGTACTACTGAGCAAAAACAAATCCACAGTCTCTATGCTGAAGGAAGGCACTTTTTGCACTTTTCCCAATGATACCACTACATGATTAGATGTGAGGTTCTCTCTCTCTCTCTCTCTCTCTCTCTCTCTCTCTCTCTCTGTCTGTTTCTGTCTACTAACATACTCATCACACACACAGTGTTTGGATTGTATACCAAAAATAAAATGCTGAAGTATTATATGACAGAAAGTCTATATGACTAAACAAGCAAATAAACAAAAATAATATTTGCCCTAATAGAAACTTTTATCAATGAGAACCACATTCTCCAGATTAACACTCTACAAAGGCATGTGAAACAAAGCTCTTCACATGTCACTGACATTAAGTACACATCTGTCTCCTTCACTATGAGCTCCTATGGGGTGGTGACTGTTCTCACTTACCCACCACACTTACATCATTACCATTGCTTAGTTCAAGACCACACTTAGGTTAGCATTATTTGTATGACCTTGCCACAAAATTGCATGTATTCTTATTTCTGTAAGCACTTCTTATTTTGCAAAATACTCATTATTATTGGGTACAATTGTGTCTTGAATCTGTGCAAATAGTATAGTCTAGGATCTGTGCTGGTGATCCATTGCTTTCTGCAGCACACTCTGGTTTCCAGGTGGGCCTGCAAAACTCAGAGCACATAGACAAATTCCTGATTCATGAATCCAGCCTTCTAGGGATAAATGCATCAGTTCCTCACACTGCAAATAATTTATAACAGACACCCTTACATAGTATACATCGTGAAAGGGGTCAGAGGAGTTTTTTGGAATATACCAGAATTAAAGCCCTCCATACGATTTTATAGCATGCAGTGACACTAGACAATTATGTCATCTATGTAAATGAGGAACCTCCAGTCTCATTTTTGCCACCAATACAACTTCATTTATTGCAATTTCTCATTGATACCTCGTTCCTATTGTTGGTTTCTGCTTTTCTTTTGCTGTTGGTGAGTCCAAACTCCCTGACTGCTTGCTCAGTCTTTGGGTTTCTCTATCTATAAATGTCTAAAGACAACCTGGATCTCTCATCCTTATCTCCCTCTCTCTTACATACTGATAACAGTAGAAAGTCATTGTATTTGTTGTCCTGAAAAATAATTATATTTGTATTGGCTATAAATTTTATATAAATATACTAATCAATTTTTGTTCTAAATTCATCCTTTTAAAGTATGAAAATACTTGTTTCATCTCTCAGTAATTATGGTGTTTCTTAAGTTTTAAAAATATTTTCTCTTACGTTTATCTCTGATATGCATCTAGAATGATCCTCAAACAATTTTGGAAGGAAGACATTTTTATATTTCTCCAAGTATGAATCACTTTTAAAAAGCCAAAGCCAGGGCTGAAGTAATAGCACAGAGGGTAGTCTTTTGTTTTGCATGTGGCCAACCTGGGTTGAGTCCCCAGCATCCCGAATACAGTTCCCTGAGCTAGTAAAGAGTGATTTCTAAGGGAAGAGCAGGAGTAACCCCTGAGAGCTGCCATGTGTGGCCCCCAAACTAACAAACAAACAAAAAGCCAAAGTCACTACCATAATACCTGTCCTTTCCCTTTTATCATTAGTGAAGTATTTAGCAACCTTCTACAAATAAAAACTCTCTAAACCCTCTTATTTGTGCTACTGGTCTCTGATCTCTTGGAAGTATTAAGCATAAGGTTCTGAATGAACAAATTATTAAATTATAACTTTAGAAAAATTCTGTTAATGTGCCAGGGGATAAATTAATTTTTCAATTTCTGTTTGTTGATCGAGTTTATCTTGGTATTTCTATATATGGAACCTCATGCCTGGAATAAGACAGATTGGGTAACATTTTTGAATGTTCAGGTGAGAAAGTTGATCAAAGAGAAGAAAAAAGGACAAGGGAAGACAAAGGGAGAAACGTGAGACAAGAGATGCTGGACCTGAGACAGCGTTGTTTTCACCATCAAGTTTCAGTCTGAGGCAAAGAGGTGACCATCCGCCATAAGAATCGAGTCCAATTATGTAATTCCTCAGCAAGGCAGCCTGGCCATCTGGCCCATCTCTAAATAACTCAGAGTTCAAGAGTTTAAGGGGGTGCACTCAAGCTCGACTCTGCAGTAGATGTTCAGGAGCCAAGTGCCCGCTCCTGTACAAAGCAAACACAGGGCAGACTGTGTGTCCCCTGTGATTACTCTGGCCAGGTCCTGATGGCTGATGTGATTAACCCCCAAAGAGGCTTCACAGAAACTCTTGCCCCATGTCAAGCTGCCCCAGTTTCATATACTGAGAATCTGGTGGGCAGTGTCCAGGGAGGGAAAATCAAGAAAAGGCAAAAAAAAAAAAAAAAAAAAGGTTTTAAAAGGACTGTTTTCTAAAGAAGCTGCCATGGCCACCTTGAAGCAGACACAGAAAATTAAGCCAGGTTAGTGCTCTCTCTCTCTCTCTCTCCTTCTTCATTCTCTTTCCTCTCTTTTCTTTCTCCTTCATCCTATTTCCTCTCTCCTCTTTTCTTTCCCTCTCTTCTTTTTTCCTCTCTTTCCCTTACTCCCTCTGTCACTCATCTTTCCCTCCTTTTCTTTTCCTATTTATTTCTATCTCTCTTCTTTTCTTTTCTTTCTCTTCCCTCTTCCTCTATCTCCATACCCCACCTCTTTCATGGAAACAGAAACAATCATCTTTTTCATTTTTGTTTGGTTTTGGCCACTTTCATCTGGTGTTTAGCGATTCCTCCTGGGCTGTGTACTCAGAGATCACTTGTGGAGGTGT
Source organism: Crocidura indochinensis (assembly GCA_004027635.1). Lineage (NCBI taxonomy): Eukaryota > Metazoa > Chordata > Mammalia > Eulipotyphla > Soricidae > Crocidura > Crocidura indochinensis. Next base: position 18,178 of record PVKC010005264.1, on the reverse strand, counting down.
TGGGGAAACCACCTGGGATGACAAGGATCAAACCTGGGTTATCTGCATACCATGGTACAACAACACCTCACTATGCACTGAGTCACATAATTTTCTGAACTGGAAAGTTGTGCCCACCAAGATGGCTTCGATACCAACACATAACTGCCTCTATAGCAAGGGAATTTTGCAGCCCTTTTCAATCACCTTTACACTATCTCTGAAGCATGAATAAAACCAGGAATGGTTGGTTTGCAAAACCCAAGGCATGACTTTCTGGGTAAGGGAAGTCTGAATCTGGAACCTAAGCCCACAGCTACTCTTCTCGATCACCCCACTAGTGAGTGGCTAAGGTCTTTTCCTATGCAACACTATCAACTTGACTCACTTCCTTGAGGAAGAATAGAGGGCTCTGTGCATTCTGAGTAATTTGGGTGAACCCATTACATGTGACAAAGAAACCAGAAAAAGCCAAACAATGTCATCTCACACATACTTCAGATGAGGGCTTTAGAACCCAGAAATGAAATCAAGGCAATGATAAAGGTGATGATCCCAATGAATACACCAGGAATTACACAGAGCTTGTTTCATTCATTTAATCTGAGCATCAATTTGGAGCAGCTTTCACCATTTTCCCCATCACAGGCATCATTATTGGCTTGACTTGAATTAGGCAAGTGATGGAAACTTAGGCATAACGCTGTAACAACACCAGCATGTCCTCCTTTCTCCTTCATGTTTGTGTAGGAACTATTTAACATACTAATTGATAACCCTGTGTCAGTAAAAAATGGATACGGGGGAAAAGATGCTATAAGTAATATGAAGCATAAATCCACAAGCAAAAGAAAGGGAGAATTCTGAAATAAGCAAACTTAATTTTTGTTTTGTTTTGTTTTGGGACCACATCTGGTGACGCTCAGAAGTTACTCCTGACTATATGCTCAGAAACTGCTCCCAGTTTGGGGGACTATATAGGACACCAGGGGATAGGACCATGGTCCGTCCTAGGTTAGTGCGTGCAAGGCAAACACCCTACCGCTTGCACCACCGCTCCAGCCAAAGCAAACTTAATTTTTTTAAAGTATCATACAAAGATTTTTGACAAAATATTTTGCAAAGATAAAAACACTGCTGACCTGTAATTATGAAACACACTAGGGAAGTTATTGTCTTTAAAAAACTCTTTCAACCTGAAAATGACTGAAATCTACAAATTTAAAAAAATGAATTCTAATTGCACCTAGGACGTTATTCTGCAGTAAACCACTGAGGGGAAAAATCCCTTGTTTACAAAATAAAAGGAAAAATCATAAATCAAACTATCAGGGTTAAAATGCCCTACTTTTTTGCTCTCAAATGCTTATGATGATCTAAAGGAAGAATGCCACAGGTAAAAATGATTTGGAGTGAACCAGTTTAGAAATAAATGCCTAATTTTTCAGCACTTTACATCATATTTCCCAATTATACTAGACTCAAAAAAAGCAAACACAGACCAGTCTCCAGACACTGAATGCCTGGAATTTGTCAAAGAAACTCTTTAGCTGAAAGAGTTTAACTAAAGTGAATGAGTTTCTCTTGTCCTGGAAAGTCATTTTATAAAGCTTTTGACAAATATAAACCCCATTTCCTCTGCCTTCTCTGGCCCTCTGTTTGTCTACTGCAAAGATATTGGGGGAAGTAGGGATGGAGCCAGTGAGTAGAGAGATGACAGAGTGGCAGGAGCTATATAGAAGCAGATGTGAAAACTACAATACTGTAATAACAGATAGGAATCACTCCTGAGTATTGCTAGGTATAGCCCTGTTACTCCCTTCCCCCAATTTCCTGTTCTGATCACCTTGAGAAGCAGACCTGTCCACATCTGGGAGAGGTCTTTGGCTTCCTGTTTTGCTGACCAGGAGCATATAGGGGGAGATTCAGGGAGAGAGAAAAAGAAAAGATTCAGCAAGAGAGGTGGCTGGTAGAGGCTGGTTTGAATGCAGGACTACTTATAGAGCCTGCTTAAAAGGTTAAAAAAGCTTAGGAGCCGCACATCATGGCTAGGGCCTGAATAAAGTTGATGTCTCCTGAAACTTGACTGCCTGTGAATGATTTCCTTACTACCACCCTGAGACCAACAACTGGAAGGGGGTGGGGAAATGTGGCCTGGGCCAGCAGAGAAAGGCTTTTCTCTCCATCCCTCGATCTCACCATCCTCCACTACCATCCAGGACTTTATAATTAATATGTTTTTCAACATGGCCCCACATTTTAGAAAACAATATAATTTACATAAATGTCTTATCTTCAATTCAACACCCTTATGTTTGACTAAAAATAAAGAGTTGTTGGTATTCTCATGGAAGTAAAGAAAAAGAAAAGAGGACTCTCTGGTCTCTGATGTACGCCACACAAACACAGGGTTGGAAAAGAAGTTATGAATACAGTCGAATAAGGGAATGTTTCTGAGGAAATGAAGATCTATGGCATGTGTGTAGCAGGGAAGATGTATGTGGACCATCTGGTTAGTGACTCTGTTGGTCCTATCCATTAGTATCTATTGTGGTGCATGCCAAATACAGCCTTCTAGAAGGAGGCTGACTCGTCTTGGGCATACAAGGAGGTTGCAGTAATGGAATTAAAAAAATAAACACCTGAGAAAAAGGTGTTTTCTGAATACAATTTGGGGTGGTACCTTAGAGTTTCACAAATGCACTCCCAGATCCTCTTCTCACCACCATCCTAGAGATGGACAGGACGGATGAGAATAAGCAATATTTTGCAGATTCAGGTCAGAGATGATGACCAGTGTCTTTCCCAAGGTTACTTTGACCAGTGGAAGAGTCTAGACATGAGAATCAGTTTCCTCCTGCTTTGTTTCCCTCCCACAAGATGCTCAGAGCTCCCTATCCAAATGGAAGGCTGAGTGGTTTCCACAGTGTCAAACAGGTGAGTCAACATAACGCTGTTGAATTAGGTGAATTAGACTTACAGTCCTGCAGGGAACGGGCAAGGAACTTTCTAGACCAGTGGGAGCTTGTTGAGTGAAATAATGACTAATGGAGCATCAAGCTATTTCTAGGGCCTAGAATGTGCTCAGCAGATACAAAGCACAGATGTGGTGGTTCCAATAAATCTAACATCACAAAATGAGCAAAGTGCAAGCTATTATTAGTGCTGAATGGTTCGATTTCTGTAACTCTGCCTGGGTGCAGATGTTGAGTCGATTTACTGTGGTGATTATTTTACAGTCCATGCAAATACCAAACCCCATGTCGTATCGCTGCAACCAATGTTTCATACATCAGCTAGACTATTATTTAAATGTGCATTTCTATGCTGATGTTTGTTTCGTACAGTTATATTGTCAGTTTCACTGAATGTATACAATAAGAATAATAAAATAAGGCCACTATCTTTGACAGAAAGAAAAGGAAGACAAATTGTTGAGTAGAAAGTAAAATACTAGTGTGGTCAAGGTTGCCCCACATGGATTCAGATTTAAGCTGGAAAGAATTAAATTTCTTAATGGAAAACAGTAGAAAATGACCTTTAAATACACACAAATAAGCAGAATCAAGGACTAAAGGTGATATAAGGGAGTTAAGGTGCTTGCCTTGCTTTCTGGTTTAAGTTTGATCCCAGCATCATAAACGGTCCCCCAAGCAGCACCAGGATTCACCCTTGAGGATATCCTTGTGTGTCTTCAAACAAACAAAAAAAAAGAAGCAAGGTGAATGTTCAATGCCACCTTAAAATTACATTGCTTAGGGGCTAAAGAGAGAAAGCAGGGATTAAAGTGTTTGCCTTGCATGCAGCCAACCAGGTCTATTTTCTGGCATTGCATATGGTCTCCTAAGTAATATCATGGGTTGGTCCTGAGCATGGACAGATGTGACCCCACTAGTATTGGTTAAATAAAAAATGTACCTTAGTCTTCCTTTCATTTCTATGATCATATAATAAGAGTCTAATGCTTCTCATTCTATTGGAAGAATGGAAGGAACAAAACATGTACAAAAATGTTGCCCCTTTGCAAGGAGTGAGGAGGGTCAGGAGAGTCAATGGATGGAGCTCAGCAGTAGGTCACATACCTTGTGAGGGTCAGGGCTCAAAGCCTACACTAGAAAACACAAGTGCCTCTAACATTTTTACCAGTTGTTTCATAAAGTCTCAATTTTAACAATAGTGATCTCAATTCAATAACCTGCCTTTTCTAACGTCCCTCCCTCCCTTCCTTCCTCCCTTCCTTCCTTCTTCCCTTCCTCCCTCCCTTTCTTCTTCCCTTCCTCCTTCCCTCCCTTTCTTCTTCCCTTCATCTTTCCCTTCCTTTCTCTCTCCCTCCCTCCCTTCCTTCTGCCTTCCTTCACTCCCTTCCTTCCTTCCCTCTCTTCCTTCCTTCCCTCCCTTCCTTCCTTCACTCCCTTCCTTCCTTCACTCCCTTCCTTCACTCCCTTCCTTCCCTTCCTTCCTTTCCTCCCTCCCTTCCTTCCTTCCCTTCCTTCTTTCCCTCCCTCCTGTCATCCCTCCCTTCCTCCCTTCCTTCTTCCTCCCTTCCTTGTGCCTTCCCTCCCTCCCTTCTTCCCTCCCTTCTTCCCTCCCTTCCTTCCTTCCTTCCCTCCCTCCCTCCCTTCCTTCCTTCCTTCCTTCCTTCCTTCCTTCCTTCCCCAGAAGATGAGAACCACTTAGCCTAGGACTACCTTCAAGCTGCATTTAAATTCCTGCTTTTTATCCTTTTCTTTCAAGACTATAGTTTAAGTCAAGTGGCCACGATAGTATTAATGTTTATGGTTTGGGTGGAACAAATCACTGCATGCCCCCCAAAGGGCCCAAATCCCTTCATCATTTACCCGCTACCATCTCCAGTTTTACCTCCAGCTCCCCTGTGTACCCACCCCCTGCACTGTTTGGGAATAAATTCCAATATCCTGGGCCAAGGATTTCTCATCACCCAATACTGTCGACTTTCTTTGGCACTAGGCATATCCTCCAGGCATGTCCATATGATTCCTGCTATGCCACCTTCCATGAGAAGCAGGGAGACCCCACCATTGCCTGTTTGCTCCTGCTAGCATACCCCACAGTCACAGCACCCTGACCCAGGGCCCTGCCTGGCGGCCTGTCAGCTCCACAGAGTGGCTTGAAGAATCCCCCAGCAAATGAGAATCAATGTCCCGCACCCCTTCAGAATAGTAATGTCTTCATTCTTATTCAAATCTGGCAGGCGAGCTAATAGAACTTGATCTGAATTGGCCATGTGATCCCCACAGTGTCCTGCTAATGGGCTGTTCACTTAATTTATGTAATTTTAAAAAATTAAAGAGTCATATTTTAAAGCCCAACTGCAGGCCCTCAGATGGAAAGTACATGTTTAAAAGTTACCGTGTCTTTATAAATGTTCTTCTTGCCTCATGGGCAATGCATGCCTCAAGTTTTACCTTGACATGGCTCCCCTTTGTACTTGTGAGGAATATTCCAGAAGCACAGCAGCCAGACACTGTGACGCTCGACTGTGTTAAACTAGACTCTTCTATTTGGCTGTGGCTATTGGTGGAATAAGGGAAATATTTAGAAATTACTCCCAGCTCTGTGCTCAGGGGAACTGAGATGGTATCAGGGATTGAACTATGCTCAGCTGCAGACATGCAAGGCAAGTACCCATCACCTGTCTGGCCCACTTGACTTGATTTTCAAATGACACCCAAATACCCAAGAACACTGTCTTCCATAGCTGGGGGAAGACTGTCCAACATGCCCTGACATGGATGAATGTCTAAGTCAATTGGCCTAGCAAGATAAAAGCCACGAGAACAGAAGCAGGACATAGGAATGTAGCACTCCAAGGACAAATCTGGGTTTCAGACTTGGCATCAAATAGCCTCTCAGAGCTCTTCTGGATGTGGTGTCCACACTAATAGGCCATCATCACATTCACTCTCAAGACATATTCAGTCCCACAAAAAACATACCTCGATTCACAGAACTTATGCTGAGGACCTCAAATGCACCAGACCAGGGACCAGCTATCAGGAACTGTTTTATTTTGGGGAAGGGGCTGTTGGAGTTGTTAGATCCATCTTATGGCACTCAGAGTCTACTCCCAGATCAGCGCTCAGAAATCCCTCCCTGTTTGTGGTACCATGAATCAAACTAGATCTGTTCCAGGTAAAGGCAAGTACCTTAATCCCTATACTAACTTTCTAGCCTAAAAATAACTGATTTTCTAAACACATTGCTCGAGTTTCATCACAGTAGTAGAATGTTCCCGCTTCCTTTGAATGTCCATTTCTCCTGCCTGAATGCGCAGCAAGCTAGCTATTTTTGTGAAACTGTATGAAAGATAAACCTAAACATGTCCTTTTGTTCCCATATGAAAAGATTAGTCAACATTCCTTCAAAAGCCATACAAAGGAATCTTTTTCCCCATTTGAAAAGTGTTGGTTTTTCAGTTTCAATCTCTTAGATTCATAGAGATTTTGTGTAGTTGGGAATTCATTCTTATGCTGGTTTCTCTGCCTGATTGGCTAAAGAAAGAAAACACAATTTCTAATTGATTTTTTTTTTACCACTAAACAACTAATTCTGTCTTCCAAAAAAAGCTCTAGGGGTTATTAACTGTGCAATCACAATTTACCGAGGTCCTTTCATCAAATTAGACCTGCAACAATGCAATTTTTCCCTTATTTTACTTCCCTTTCAAGAAGGCCTTTCTGCAAGGGCTCTTATTAAGACAGACAGTTTATCGCTTCTAATTTAGGTGTTTTTCTTATGGCAACAATTCATTATTACAGCAGAAGAATTTTTAAACCCATACAGCATTATAAAAAGTGCATTCATTCTAAATGTGGCTGCCACAGACTCCTCAAAAAATATACTTCTCTTGGACATTAGAAATAAGAACATCTGGGGCCCGGAGAGATAGCACAGTGGTGTTTGCCTTGCAAGTAGCCGATCCAGGACCAAAGGTGGTTGGTTCGAATCCCGGAGCCCCATATGGTCCACCGAGCATGCCAGGAGCAATTTCTGAGCAGATAGCCAGGAGTAACCCCTGAGCACCGCTGGGTGTGGCCCAAAAACCAAAAAAAAAAAAAAAAAAAAAAAAAAAAAAAAAAAAAAAAAAAAAAAAAAAAAAAAAAAAAAAAAAAAAGAAATAAGAACATCTAATTAGAGAAATAACTACACTCACAACTATCATGACAATGGTAGTGAGTGGGAGTAGTATTTGCTTTTGCAAATACAGGCAAGGGGAGGATGGAGATGTGGGCATTGGTGGTGGGAAGTTGCACTGGTGAAGGGGATTATTCTTTTTTTATAACTAAAACCCAACTACAAATATGTTTGTATTCATAGTGTTTAAATAAGTATATTATTCCAAAAAAGATAAAAGAAATAGCAGCATCTATCTGAGAACCATCACTACCTTTTCTTACTGCTTTGTTTGTTTCTGTTTTCATTCATTTACTTTAGAGATTTACTAAAAATCTCTTCTAAAAAGTACACCTTTCCTTCACCCCATCCAACAAAAACAAATTGATCCTATTTCTTCTTCCTGAATTTGATTGTGAGGAGTGAGGAATTCATACAGATGTGTCCCCAGACTTGTTTTGAAACTTGTGTCAATGTAATCAAAAATAGAATAAAAAAAATCTTTGGTCTCACTCTTTTACCACACCACACTTTAACAGTCCTTCCGCCCAGAAACAGAACAACTTCCCCAGACCCAAAGAGACCCTCACTGAAAAGCAGAAATAGAGCTGTGGAGAGCAAAAGTTGTGGCTCGGAGATGGCTGACATTTCCGGGGAAGATCCACCTCACTCTTTCTGATAGAACCAGAGACGAATAGTCAGAGATTCTGAAGGGCAAGGAGACAGGAGGCCATCAGAGAAGGGAGAGCAGGGTGCAAGCAAGAGTGAAGGCCCAAACGAAAAATGAGATAAGTTTCTACTTGCACCTCAACTCCTTGGGAAAAATGAGCTAAGATGAAAAATAGAATCTCAGAACTGAACGCCCTGGGAAGAACCCCTGTGTGGGAATTATCCTTTCTTCATGTGCCCCTTCATGTTACCTCCATGATTGGGTGTATGGAAATATCTCAGCACAATTTCTTCAGAAGAGAATCAGGCCGAGAGTGCTGACATTTTTTGAGTTTGATGGGAGGTGATGAACAGGCTGACTCTGCAGAGAGTTCCGGCAGAGGTGGCCCAAGCACATGCTCAGAGTGGGCACTTCCAAGAAGGCTGCTGATGCACAAATTGTAGCCGAAATGCACATGCCAGGCCCACCGCACAGTCTGTTGGGCAGAGGGCGAGTCAGCATCCTGTCAATCAAGGGTCCAGAGCTGACAGGCCATGGACAACTCACTTGCGTCCTTGCTGGGACACCAAGATGAGGAGGAGAGAAAGAGGCTGACAGCAAAGATTACCCCAATCAAATTTTTTTAATGCAATAAAGCTACTGGGAAAAGGAATTTCTCCACTCTGGCCTTGAGTGCTACCCTAGCTTTCACCTAAGTCCCTCGGATTTAAAGGTGGTACTTTCCTAAAAGGAGAAGAACCTCTTCTACTTCCAGAAGAGTCCACACAAAAGGACAAAAGAAGAGTTTTGTTCTTTTGTTTCCCAATAGTATTTCTCTCTGGTAGATACACTGGCCTTGTTCACTTGCTAAACCAATCCTCACTAAATTAGTTATCAGATTATATTTCATGAGCTACATAGAGAATGAAGAGAAATTTTTCCTGGGGGTTAAAAAGTATGGTAAATTTTTTATTTATTCAAAACTAGAATCAAAACTCTTGATGAACTCTACTATGAAAACCCAGCATACAGATTGAATAAAGATAATTTTATTCTACATTAAATGCATATAGACTTGTGATGAGTCTGCTGTCTTGATTATTTGTGGGAAAAGGAGAGGGATGTGTTATAAAAGCTTATATCATTTTCCCTTATAAATGAATTCTTATAGATTATAGTCCCGAATCTTTCCTTCAGATGCCACTACAAGTGTTGAGTTGGATATTTCAAAAAAAAAAAGAAAGAAAAAGAAATACAGCCTCGGTTTTGTACTCTGTGAGTTTCTGGTCTCTGACTTTGTACATATCAGGCAAGTGTGATACAGTGAAAGATGTGGGCCTTATTTATTGAAAGAACAAAATCAAGGCTATAGAGTAAAGATTAACTAAGCAATGCCAATGACCTCAAAACAGTATTCATCCTAAGAAATACTCTCTTTGCCCCCAAACTGAAAGAATTCAAAGTTGTCCAGCTGAACACATGGATATACTGACCTCAGACTAATAGCCTGTGTAGCAAAACCCCAACCTTTGATAGTCTTGCTTTGACTGAGAGGAATCCTGGATTTAAAAGGATACACCACACACACACACACACACACACACACACACACACACACACACACACACACACACACTTGTGCCTGTCCTAAAAGCTAGTTCTCCATGCAGTATCCCTGGTAGATAAAAAGTCCATTTGCTTCCGAGACCTGAGAGTAGCAACTTCTAGGAAAGAAGAAATAATAAAGAATGATTACACAATCTAATTTGGGCAAAAAGCTAACATATGGGTATCAAGGCCAAAAATATGGATTCCAAGAAAAAAACATATGGATGCCCATATGGGAAAAAAAAAAAGGCTTCCAGGCCGGAAACTCTGTGCTGCATATTTTGTGCCTATATGTATGGTAGCATGTTCCCCCTTCTGCTCACACTGTCTGCCATCAGATTTTAATGTAAGATATTCAAGTGCAAAAAAATACAATGCTACACTGTTTTCATCCTTGGCAGATTTTTTTGAAATCTCTTAATCTCTTTCATTACTTAATGGTTCAACAAATCATGGGATTTTAGTAAAAGGGGGAGAAACATTACAATCAGTCCTGTTACTGAATCTTCTTTAGCTCTCAAGTAATATAACCTTTTTTTTAGAACCTCATAAGAAAACACTTTGACACACATACATATATCATATGCCACTATTAGTTCCAATATGATCCTGGACACATGTCCAGGCTAGAAAGTGATGATGGAAGGATATAATGTGTTCAACATGGAAGAAAGATCTAGCTTGTGTCCAATCAGTGTTTGTTCATTGATGGAGAACCTGGAGGCCTGTTTTGAGCTCACTTCAGGAGTGTAAAGCAAATAAGTATCCAAGATCACTCACCTACAGTTATTTTCTAAATGCAATAGATGGCTTGATGCAATGAATAAAGAGGTCATGGTTTGGGACTAGGTCAAATGAGCACATTATTTAATGCCTCTAGTTAGGTTTCTCTGAAGTGTTTGTTGGCTGGAATCTATGGACATGTGAACCTCCTGGTATGAACTGGCAGCAGTGAGCTTCTTCATGTTCATAGAGTGCCTTTCCTCATTCCTCATCCCAAAGGCCACACCATTGAACATCAAACTCTGATGAGAGTTTATGTTTTGCTTGGCCCTGGATCATTTCACAAGAGCCTTAACTAGGGTGATCGACAGATCATAAAATTATGGTCTGATCATAAATGGAATTTCATATTCTTGGCAACCAAAGAGTGCATGGTATGAAAACGCAATTGTAATAGCAATGAGGTCAATGACTAATTTCACTTTTCAAGGTTTTTTTTCTTTTAGTAATTACTTGAGTCAGCTTATTTGACCTATAACACTCCCCAAAAGCTAGAATGAAGGGGCAAATGCAGAATGAGCATAATCCACTATTCATTGGTAGCCTATGTAAACGTGCATAGTACCTCCATCAAATGCTGGGCATCATGGCTGTGTTGATTTCTTTTACTTGCATGCATTCTCTTTATTAAGCTGCAAGGAAGCTATAATGTAAAGTCTGTTCTCCTTCCCTCTCAGTTTACCGTTTTCCTTTCTGGAGGAAGGGAAAATGAAAGAGCTGGGAATGGTAAATAAAAGGATGGAAAGGAAGAAAGATAAAGAGAGAGAACATTATTACTGACCCAGCCAACACATATGCACCAAAAATACGGTCAAGCAGTCAGAAGCAGCAGCACTGATGTTAATTAGCGATGAAATGAAGAATGAACCAGTATTAGCCCTGAGACTAATCAATGGGAAAATCACTTCGAGCAGCAGCTTAATGAAGTAGTATACAGCTGTTTATTTTTAGTCTCTTTTATCCTAAACTCCCCCCCCAAAAGTAACTCCATTAATGAAAAAGAAAACTTACTTAAATGTGTATATGTATATATATATATATATGTGTGTGTGTGTGTGTGTGTGTGTGTGTGTGTGTATTTCAAGACCAATACCAAGTCTGATATTTATATATCAGACCTTGAGTTTATTTCTTCCAATTTATAACAAAAAGCACAAATTTTATTTTCCAAATCATACACACACACACACACACACACACACACACACACATGCCACACTCATTCTTTTCCAAGGTCAGTCTAGAAAAAGATTGTGTTAACAGCTCACTAACCCTGTTCTATTTCTTTCAGACATGGACACAACTCGAAAAGTTTGTGCTCTGTGTCCCATGGTGACGGGTGAGTGTCACTTGCCTACTGGGGCAGCCAGAAAGCTTGCTAATGAAGGCCTGCTAGTCTTGAGGGGGGTTGGACAGAAAGCACATCATGGAGCCTCTGAAGATCAGAAACTGGAGGGCCAATTAGGAGAACAATCTTCATAGCTGTATGGAGAGGAGACAGAGCTCCCAGTCTTCATGGAGTGGGTGTCTTTGAAAATTCCTACCTTGACTCTAATTGGAAGACAAATGGTCCTTCTAACAGCTACCCCTGTTCTTCTCCATTAGCAAGTGCCTTCTAAATCAGGGGGCGTCCCCAATAAGAGAGAAGTCTTCTTCACAAAGCTGGAAATGAGCTCAGAGGTGGCTTTGTTGCTCTGTTGGAACTGCCTCCCAAAGCACAGCATCTCACTGGCCAGACAGGCTGAGCTTCAAACCTACTTTGATGTGGAGGACGGGGAAGGAAGAGAGGAAGAGAAACTCTCTCTCCCATGCATCTTGTGGTTCCCCCTTTCCTTCTTCCTACTTAATCATTCCACAAGAGGCCAGTGTACCACTGACCCTGGGAGAGAAAGACATTAGGGCTTGCAAAGCAAATCAGGTGGAAAGCAGAACCTACATTCTGGAAGCCAGAAACTTCCTTTCTGGCTTTCTGGCTTTCTTACCATTTGAACTTTCAAAATCCCGAACAGAAGGGGATACTTCCTCTTCCGAGGATTAATCTTATCAAGTCTGAGGATAGGGAAAGTCAGGACCTGAACACTCAGGCAATCCTCTTTCTGGATTGCTGTCAGAACTCAAGGAAAGAAAAACAAAGTATCAGGACCCAAGACACCAAAAGCTGCCAGAGAAATGACCACAGATTGTTTGGAGGGAGCTGCAAAGAAGAGATAGGCAATGGAAAGGTGAGAAATGATAGTTAACAAAAGACAAATGACTCCAAGCACCATATTCTTTAAATCGCTGAAGCAAAACATGTTTATTCGATTTGTTTGTCTGCCTATTACAAAAATGCTACTTTGGGATTCTAGGGACCCAGTCTGTCAATTTTTCAGTCCCTGTACTTTCATGGTTGCTTAGAGCTGTTTAATGCAAATACACTTCCAATAAGAGATTTCATGCCCCTAAATTACACCCAGTTAAAAGGGAATGAAAATGTAAGGTAAATAACTATAATCAGCTATATTATCTTTCTCTCGGCACCTCTCACTTTACAGGCATAGTTAAAGGCATCTCTGGGGTCCCATCCTTTTTAACAAGCTGCAGTGTGTTTCCTGGAATATTACTTAAGATGCTCTGCAGCGAGCCTTGCACAGGTTCAAATGTTACCTAGAGACCCAGAAAGGATGGCAGCTGCTGCCGACCCATCTTCTCCTGCCACATTTCAGGATGTCTGGGAAGATGAAAGGGCATTTGTGTGGAGGATGAAAAGAGATGAGAAGAGTTTAAGTTTTGTCTTTCATGTCGACGTTCATTGATCAGTCCTGTGAAGAAAAGCTTGTGAGTCTGAAAAAAAAGAACTCTGAGAAGAAATGAATGGGGGGAGGTGAATGGGGAGAAGGAAGGCAATGGACAAATGAGAAGGGATCCTCAGCTGGGCCACACAGAGAAAGTGCCTGGGAGTCAAACCATGAAGTGGCTTTGGAAAGGGGCCCTTTCCAGGCTCCAGATCATTTTTGCTTTAGAGCTCTTTAATTTTTTTCCTTTCCCTGCATCTGTGTGTCTCCCACATCTAAGACTGTCTAAGAATCACTGTGTGGAACTCAAAATGCAGAATCTCAGGCTACCCTGAGAATCTAGATGAAACAGACCAAAGGGCACACCCTTCCCCACCTTGGGACTGATGCTTTGGTTCACAAACACTTTTTACGTGTTGCAGCTTGCTGGTTGCAAAGAGCATGAGCAAAAAAAGTCTTTCAGACCCTGCATATAGCTTTTCCCTGCAAAATGCACTTGAGAACTTTGCCTCAAGAGTCCAGGAGGGTGATTAATTAGGGAATAGAAGTGGGTGGGAACCTTAAGAATAATAAGGGGCTCAGAAAGAGTGGAGAGTCTGGGATCATCCATGAAAGTGTTCAGACTGCCAGGCGAGGGCTTAATGGCATCAGTTCAATGTCAAGAAGACTGGGACTCACTGCATTTTGAGAGCACCATTTCAGGAGGATGCAGTCATCTGTAAAAGCTGACACACAATATCAGGTTCATTAATATTCTCAAGTGAAGATAGCAAGGCATGAGTTCAGTTCCTTTAAGCTACGAAGGTTATCCTGAGACAAAGGCTTGGCAGTAGGTTCAAAGGCACTGGGACTCTATGCTCAGGGCCACCTAAAGAAGGGAGAAAAAGAGATGTGGAGTTCATGTGCCAAAATTCAGGAGGGCCAGAAGACTTTTTGAAATTTTGAATGGCCCAGACATTGTGAGACATTCTCTGACATCCAGTAAGAAAAACTTCTGGGTCTTTCTGTCTTCCAGGGGCTACAAGCCCATCTTTACTGACAATAATGTACATCGTACATCTAAGAACTGTCAGAGGATTTGAGAGGTAGGTAGAAGATAGGGAAAGTCTACCTAATGCTAAAAGGAAAAGGTGGGTGGAAAAAGTAGCCAAAGCTCATCTTTTGTCCCTTCAGAATGGGGTCTCTCGCCAGGGCTGGGTGCCATGGTGATTGGATCATATGGCAATTATTGGAGTTTAGAGCCTTAATCCAGTGTTTCACAAGTGATCTGGGCCCTATGGCAAGTGTTGTTAGTGAAGAATCCCCCATGCCAGCCCCTCAGGGTTGTACATTCTCCCTCTTCTTTGCTTTTGTCAATTCAACAATTTAGCTCTCGCAATAGGGTATCATAAAAGCTTCATAAGAAACCCCAATTAGTTTTTATGCCATGCAGAATCAGGAACTTTTATAACCTCTTTATAAGAGGTTTAAATAATCAGACATACTGGGCCAGAAAACAGCTCAAAGGCCTAGAGTGTGTGTGATGCTTACAAACTGCCTGGGTTTGATCTCTGGCACCTTATGGTCACAAATATCTGTTAGGAATGACCCCAAAGCAATAGAGGCAGAAAGTGCCCCCAGAACACCATCCATTGTGGTCCAAAATGTACAACTCCCAAACCAAATAAATTCTAAGGAAAACAATACCCTGAAGATAAAACATCTGTGGCACTTAATCCAGAACTCAGGGTTTCAAGACAAAAGATGAAGCATTCACTTATCTTGAACAATGAGCCTTGTACCAAGGCTTCCTAGCTGACATTTCACAAATTAGGAATTCTCAGAGGCATTGCCCAACACTGATGAAGAGGTGGGCACTGTATGGCTCAGAATGGGCTCTGGGATCTTGGCATAAAGCATGGGTATGAAGAGAACACACAGACCTGAGGATGCCTGATGTTGAAGTGCTCCAGGAAAATTACTCACCCCAAATGCGATTAAGGGCCTGGTGTGAAGAAAGGCCCCTGGCATCCATTTTAACACACACAACATGACATGACATTTGATTTCTTTCAAACTAGAATCCTTTTCAAATTTCTCGTGAAAATCCAATATACGGTGAATTTTTCCTTCCTACTATGCATAAAGAACAATTAGCCAAGCCAATTAGAGATGCAGAATGTTGCAGGCACTGGACTTAAATCCATGATCACTGCAGGCAAATGCACACGTGTCGCTATTTCTCACAGTGCTTTGAGTTAGAAGAACTGGGACTCAGTTTACCTGCAAATCTCAAGTCTACACACAATGCTGTGCCTTCTACCGGATCCATGCCACTCTTTGGCATTTGGACTTTAATTAGAAGGGCACGACCCTTCTGATTAAGTTCAGCTGGAAGGTGACCTCTTAATGTCCAAGCTCTGTCCCCACTACCTAGCCATTCCCCATTCACCCTTCTTTTTCAGCCCTCATAACTTGTATTGCTGACAGAAACACATCCTGATTCTCTGTAGCCTTAGCAAATAATGGACACCCCACTCAGTCTGTGAACCCCCAGAACCTGTGTGACTGGAAACCACTGTGACCCAGCATTCCATGTTCCCAGCTAATATTTGCATATTACAGGAATATTCACTACACAAGTTCCCTTTTATTTGTTAATGGAGATGCAGGGAGATCAGACACAGCTCTAGAAGTGGCACTGGAGAATAATGCATTTTCTTTTTCTTTTTAATCATGCATACTCTTGTACTGGAGAAAGAGAAAATGCCAATTTTACACATCAGACACTGTCAGACATGGTTTAAGCTGGCCCCTCCTCCTTACCTTCCAATTACATGTAACTATTGGTGCCCTCTTGATTCCGTCTCACATAGTCCAACTGAAAGAGAAAAAATGCTAACTCTGGAGAAATACAGTAACTGGAGTCAACCTGGCTGCTCATTGCCAGGCTCACTGGTCTGAAGAGACCATCTTCCATTTGCTGAGAGAGAGAAACAGAGAGAGACAGAGACAGAGAGACAGAGAAACAGAGACAGAGACAATCAGAGAGACAAAGACAGACAGAGAAACAAAGACAAAGACAGAGAGACAGAGACAAAGAAAGATAGAGACAGAGAGACAGAGACAGAGAGACTGAAGGACAGAGAAACTGGTAGGAAATGGAATCCCTCACCCCCAGAAATTCCCCATATCTGGGATCATTGTGGTCTTCATCATTACTTACAGGGTCAGGAATTCAGGCTCACAAGGAACAAATGTGGGCACACACCCATTTCTGTCTGCATGCGAGTCAAATTTGTTCAACTACATCACAATTTCCAAGACACCTGAGAATACAAGCCTATCAAGAAGGAAAGTCAGAAAGAAGTGAGTCCAGACTTTGAGGAACAGGGGAAACTGTCTGAAGGCAGAAAACTACTGGGACTGAGACACAGCACCCAGAAGGATCTGAGAATTCTCCCACCTTGTCCTATCCTCCACTCCCCAATTGGCCAAAGCGAAGCTTCTTTTCCTCTCAGTAGTTTTCCCTCCCTTCCTTTTCTTTGCTGCTTAGAGACCAGGAGTGTGTGTCAGAGGAAAGACTTGTGAGGGGTCTTCAAGCAAGGTATGCCCAGTTGAGGTGGGGTCGACCAGACTGGGGTTGCAGCGGAGAGTCAGAACCTTCTGAGGAGGCAGCTCTGGGCCTTGCAAACTGCTAGTGCAGCAGGACTGAAGACCAGGCACGGCCACCGGCTGTTCCCGGCGCTGGGAAAGTGAAACGGCAGCACGTCTGCACCTGCTCGCCTGATGGTGAAGGGCCATGGGGCCCTTCCGGGCTGACAGAAGACAAAACCCTCCAAATCCACTTCAGCAACTCATGCCACTGCTGGTGATTAATCTCCCACGCCCGCAGCCGGAGGCACATTAACCAGATAATTAATAATTTCTTCAGGGATTCCAGCCCGGCAACTGTTTTCTCAATCTGCCCAGCAGAAGGGAAGCGTTCCGCCATGGCAAACCAGCTTCTGGAACCTGCTGGAAGGAACTGGAAAGAAAGAGCTAGAGCTCTGCAGCCATGACCAAATCTGCTACCAAAAGGAGCTGGTCCCTCCCTGTGAGCCATCAACAATTCCCATGGCTCTAGCTGGCCAACTTGAGGTGTTAAGGAAAAGAACTTCCTCTCTACCTACTCCCCACACTCATTGGTTCTGATGCCACAGACTTAGTGCCTCTTCTTGGCTATGAAGCCAGAACACAAAAATAAAACAGACTTATACCAAATCTGGGAATGCAGGTTTTTAAAGCTCATGCCACTTAAAACTTAAATAATAAGACTCCAAAGCATTCTTATTTTGGTGATGTTTATTACAACTTCCATTTAAAAGAAACTGCCAAAGATTGAACATTTAACTTGGTGTTAGAGCAATAAAGCAGGCACCAGTGGAAAAATCCCCTAAATCAAGAATTTTCACTGTGGTTTGCTCACGGAATTCCAGTCACCAAAGTGGGTTTTCTTTCTTTCTTTCTTTCTTTCTTTCTTTCTTTCTTTCTTTCTTTCTTTCTTTCTTTCTTTCTTTCTTTCTTTCTTTCTTTCTTTCTTTCTTTCTTTCTTTCTTTCTTTCTTTCTTTCTTTCTTTCTTTTTTTTAACATTATTCCCATGCACCTAAGAGAAGAAGAGACTAAAAATCTAAGAGAATTCTCTTTCCCAGAATCTCCTTCTTTGGTGCTAAGACGTGTTCTGCCAGAAGTTGATTCTGCTTTGTGTTAGTATATTAAGGCTTCGAAGTTTGTGAATAAAATCTTAAGGAGAAGATTCACCATGAAAATTCCAAAATAGGCTGAAAATAAACTGCCCACAGACTACCCAGAATGCAATTTGTATAGATTAGAACAAGAGGGTAAATGGGTAAATGGACACTCATTGGAAATTGGAAAGAGTCCAGACAAGCTTGTTTTCATCTCCATAGATACACTGCATGGTGCTATACCCTCTGATTTTTTTGTGGGACACAGGAGAAGTAGCCAGGTCACACTCTGAATGGAATATGCTACTTGATTGTTCCTCAAGATGAGTGCCACCCTTGGAGTGTGTTCAGATTCTTAAGAAAGTAAGGGATGAAAGGGAAGGAAAAGAAAAAGAAGGAAAAGGTGAAGAAAAAAATGGAAATGGGAGGACAGGGAGGGGATGGAAGGGAGGGATAGGAGAAGGGAAGGACTGAAAGAGAGAGAAGAAAGAAAGGAGAGGAGAGGGAAAGAAGAAAGAAAAGAAGGGAATGGAAGAGAGAAAAA
>PVKC010005263.1:0-33572 GCA_004027635.1 Crocidura indochinensis | reverse complement strand
AGTTAATGCAAGTCAACTTATTTTTGAAAGTAAACATCTTCTCATCCCCTGTAACTAGTAACTAGTAACTTATTAGTATGGTATGAAAAAAATCCAAATAGAATAAAATTATTAATATCCTGCTATAAAAATAAATACAAATTTATTGGTAGGACCAGAAAAAGAATACAGTGGTTAAAGTCTCTTCCTTGCTAATCCTAGTTTTATTCCTGGCATCTCATATTTTCCTGAGCACTGCCAGGAGTGACTTCTAAGTAAGAAGCCAGAAAAAGCCTTGTGTTAGGCAGGTACCCCTATGCCCCACTAAGTCTCATTGGTAAACTGTAAAAACAGAATCAAGCAGAAGTTCTGGTAAAGGCAAATTCATAATGTTAAACACACAGGATAAAAGGTGTAAACCCAATAGAAATACATTTATGCAGTTGGTATATGTCTTCAGTAGAAAACTATATAGGGTTAATTGTTTCTTATCTGTTGTTCCATCATTTCATGATTTACAATAAGCAGAAATTCTGAATACTGTCTTCCCATGGAAGTAGAATCAATGAGGGAGAACCCACATCTAAAAGGAATTTGCTTATTTCTTCATCTCCACCTTTAAACAAAGGTGATCTTGAGATTGGAATGATAGAACACAAATATTGAAAAATGACAGCTCATAACAAAATAGAGAAAAGATCAGGGCTATATAATTCTCCAATATGAAGCAGCCTGAGGCTATTTGATATAAAAGCAAATAGCCTAAATATATAATAATTATAATTCTTCTACTAAATTAAAGCAGAGTGTGGCATTATTTTAATAAAAGTTTTATTTTGTCAACATGATTTATAATTTTATAGTATTATGTATCACACATGATGTAATATTTAGTTTTCAAAATGCTAACAGAAAGCCATTATGAAACTGTGAAATCATTTTCAGTAAAAGTTTAGAATTGTAGAGAAGCAATTATGTAAATATATTGTGTGGAATTAATTCTCTAATGACACTGGATAAATATACTGATTTTAAAATTTATCATTACTACTATTTATAGATATAACATTAAAGTAACCTTTAGATAGCTTTTGCATAAGCAATTGTACTGTTTAAAATAGTAGGAACTAAATTGATAGGTTTCTAGTGATATGCTTTTGAAAGCATTTAAAATTAGATAACTACATATATAACATGTATATTTGTAATAGTAATTTTTTGGGGGGGTTGCCATACCCACAGTGCTCAGGTCTTACTCCTGGCTCTGTGCTCAGAAATCACTCCTGGAATTGTTTAGAGGACTATATGGGTTGTCGGTGATTAAACCCATGTCAGATACTTTAAGGCAAGGCCCCTACTCAGTGTATTCTCTCTAGCCCCTGACTGCAGATATATTAAATGTCTCTTACTTTTATGACTTTCATCTTTAAATAATAGATTTCCTATAAAAATGTAAAGCAGGCGACCAATAGTGCAGCCACCACTGGCAGTGAACCAGACTCAACTGCCTACAGCTTATGGGTGGAGTTTGGGGGAACAACCCCCATCAGGAGTTCAGTAAAACATATTTTCCAGTAAAGGAACAGTACTACAACACTTAATAAGAGTACCATACATAAAAGTTCAATGGGAAAACTATGCAGAACCCCAACAACCTGATGATTGAAGTAGCTAGTTCTGGATAACCAACCAACACCTGCCACATACATAACAGTTCTGATCAGAACTTTAGAGAGGAAATGTTACAAATATTCAACAAACTTAGAGAAACGATGGAACAGTTAGCCCAGAAGACTCAAGAGGATATGAAAGGAGAAATGAGAAAACTTCAAACAGAAATATAAAGGCTGAAAAACATGGTAGATCAAATTAAACCCTCACTTGAAAACCTAACCAGCAGAGTAACAACCATTGGGGACAGAATCAGTGATATAGAAGAGGAGCTGCATAACACCTCCATATAACAGAAGAGGCTGGAAAAAAATCCTCAAAGAAAGCAAACAGATAACAATAGAACTCTGGGATAAACTCAATAAAACAACATAAGAATAATTGGGGTTCCAAAGATCCAGGAAGAAAGCACAGATGAAGGATCAATAGTCAAGGACATCATTACTGAGAAATTTCCAGAACTAAAGAGTGCATGCAATCATATTCTGGATGCCTCAAGAGTACCAGCTAGAAGAGATCCAAAGAAAAGTACACCAAAGCACATAATAATCATAATGATGAAAACCACAATGTAAATAGAATATTGAGAGCAACATGAGCAAAAAGGGAAATAATATACAAAGAGGCATTCTTAAGGTTTACAGCAGATTTATCACAAGCAACTCTCAAAGCCCACAGGCAGTGGTGGGACTATAGTGACAAATCTCAAGTGAAATGAGTGATTCACTAAGGATACTTCACCCAGCCAGATTTTTATTCAGCTTTGAAGGAAGAACACACAGCTTTGTGGATAAACAACAGCTCAGAAACTTTACATACTCAAATCCAACCTTAAAAGAAGAGCTGAAGGGTCTACTCTAAGCCAAGGCAGACCCAATAAACACAAGTGCCAACACTAAGATGATACTTAATATATAATAATCATTTCTCTCAAATCAATGAACTGAATGCACCAATTAAGAGACGTAGCAAAATAGATCAAAATGTTGAATACAATACTTGCTGCATGAAACACATCTGAATAGTTAGAGATAACATAGACTCAAAGTCAAAGGCTGGAGGACAATTAATGTCAGACAACACAGTCTGTAAGCTTAAGAAAGTTATAAGAGCTAAAGATGAACATTTCTTAATAATCAAGGGATATGTAGAACAGGAAGAAATCACATTCCTAAACATATATGCGCCCAAATGAGGAGCCAACAAAATATTCAAAACAATTGCTGATATATTTGAAGAAAGATATCAATAACAACACAATAATTATGGAAGACTTAAAAATTTCTCTGTAACCCCTTGATCAACCAGGTTGAAACTCAACAAGGACTCACTGGCTCTGAATGAAAAAATGGAAGATATATATATAATAAATACATAAATATATATCTAAATATATCTAAAATATATATAATATATAATATATCTAAATATATCTAAAATAGATATATATCTATATATCTATCTTTCCATATTTAAAAATCTGAGTAGATATTCTCCAATGTACATGAAACATTCTCCAAGATAAACCACTTGGTGGGCCACAAAATAAAGCCCCATAAAATTAAGAGGATACAAATTATATTGGCTACCTTCACAGATCATCATGCACTAAAATTTGAAGTGAATTACAAAGAGAGAAACAGCTTTAACACCTAAAAATGAAACAGCTTACTACAGAACAGAGTGGTTACAGAGAAAATCAAAAGATTCCTGAAAACAAATGAGAACTAAAACACAAAAGTTATCAGAATTTGTGGGACACAACAGAAGTGGTATTAAGAGAAAAATTTATACCCTTGCAAGCATATAGTAGGAAGGACAAAAGAGCCTACTTAAATAAATTAATGGCACAGCTTAAAAAAATTGGAAAAAATCAGCAAATGAATCCAAAACAGGCAGATAGAAGGAAATAATGAAGCTCAGAACAGAAATTAATGAACTAGAAGCCCAGAAAAAAAAGATTAATAGAAGCAAGAGTTAGTTCTTTGAAAAAAGTAAACAAAATAGATAAAGCAATAGCAAGACTCACAAAGAAAGAGAGAAACTTAAAAATCAAGTTAGAAATGAAAAGGGGAGATTACTATATACACTATAGACATTTAAAGGTTAATCAGAGATTACTTTGAGAAGCTCTATTCCAGAAAATATGACAATCTGGAAAAATGGATAAATTCTTGGACTCCTATGACCTCCAAAGGTTAAACCAGGATGACCTGGCAAATCTGAACAGACCTATCATTATGGAGGAAAGTAAATTGGTAATCAAAAGACTTCCCAAAACCAAAAGCTCAGGCCCAGATGGATTCACTAAAAAATTCTTTCAAGCCTTCAATAAGGCCTACTGCAAATTCTTTTCAATCTCTGCCAGAAAATTGAAGAAACAGAAACTCTCCCAGGTTTTATAAAGCTACCAACACCCTGATACCCAAAGCAGACAGAGATGCTCCCCAAAAAAGAACTTCAGACTAATATCCTTGATGAACACAGATGTAAAAATCCTCAACAAAAGATCTTAGAAAATAAGATCCAATGACTCATCAAGAAAGACATACACCATGACCAAGTAGGGTTCATCCCAGACTTGCAAGGATGGTTTAACATATGGAAGTCAGTCAGTGTAATGCATCATATCACCAAAAGGAAAAATAGAAACATGTGATCATATCAATAGATGCAGAGAAAATATTTACAAGGTCCAACACCCACTCACAATAAGAACTCTCAGCAAGATCAGAATTGATGGAACTTTTCTCAATATAGTAAAGGTTATTTACAACAAACCCATGGCAAATATAATACTCAGTGGAGAAAAATTGAAATTCCTTCCTCTAAGATCTAACACAAGACAAAGTTGCCCTGCTTTTCCTCTTCTTTTCAACATAGTACTTGAAGTACTTACCATAGCAATTAGGCAAGAAAAAGATTCCAAGGGCTCCAGATAGGAAAGGAAGAAGTCAAGCTCTCACTATTTACAGATGACTTGATACTATATTTAGAAAATATAAAGACTCTACCGAAAAGCTTCTAGGAAAATAAATTTGTAAAGTGACAGTTAAAAATTATTATTAAAATAGACATGGCCTTTTTATATACAAATAATGAAAGAGAGCATAAAGACATTACCACATTCACAGTTGTGCCTCATAATATCAAATACCTTGAAGTCAATTTTACTACAGAGATGGAAGACCTATAAGAAGACTATAAAACACTGCTTCAATAAATAACAGAGGACACAAGGAAATGGAAAAATATACCCTGCTCATGGATTCGAAGAATTAACATAAGTAAGATGGCAATACTTCCCAAGGCATTGGACAGATTTAATGCAACCCCTCTAAGGATGCCCATGACATTTTAAAAAAAGAATTAAAACAGGGAGCCGGGAGGTGGCGCAGGAGGTAAGGTGCCTGCTGCCTAGCCTAGGATGGATCACGGTTCGATCCCCCGGTTCCCATATGGTCCCCCGTGCCTGCCAGGAGCGACTTCTGAGCGCATAGTCAGGAGTAACCCCTGAGCGTCACTGGGTATGGCCCCCAAAAAACCAAAAAAAAAAGAAGTAAAAAAAAAGAATAAAAACAAGCATTCTTGAAATTCATTTGGAACAATAAATGCCTATGAATATGAAGTCAATTCTTGGGAGATAGATGATGGGAAGCATCACTTTCTCTAACTTTACTGTGTACTATAAAACAATAGTCATTAAAATAGCATGATAAAGACAGACACTCAGATCAATGGAATAGACTTGAACATTCCAAGACTGACCCCTAGGTATACAACCAATTAATATTTGACAAATGGCAAGTAGAAGATGGATCAAAGAAAGCATCTTCAACAAGTGGTGTTGGAGAAACTGGTCAGCATATGTAAAAAAGGTGAACTAAGACCTCTCTTTAACACTGTTCACAAAGGTCAAATAAAAATGGACTAAAGACTTGATACCTGAAGATCATGGAAACATAAGGTTTCATAAAACCATAAACGTGAAATTATAAGGTACATAATAGGAAGCAGGCAAAACACTCCATGAAATTGAGACTAAAGGCAAATTCAAATAGAAACACTACTGTCCAACAAGTGGAATCAGAGATATATAAATGGAACTACATTAAACTGAGAAGCTTCTTCACTTTAAAGGAAAAAGTAACTAGGATACAAAGGCTATTTACTGAATGAGAAAAATATTCACCCAATACCTATCTGAGAAAGGAATAATATCTGAGACATACAAGGTATTGACAGAACTGACCAAGAAAAACATCTGACCCATCAAAAAGTGGTGAGAAGAAACAAACAGATACGTCCTCAAAGAAGAAATACAAATGGCCAAAAGGCACTTGAAAAAGTGTGCCCCATAACTAATTATCAGGGAGATGCAAATCAAAACAATAATGAAGTATCATCTTACACTACAGAGAATGGCACACATAACAAAGAACAAGAAAAAGAACAACCAATGCTGGCATTGATACAGGGACAGAGGGACTTTCATTCACTGCTGGTGGGAATGCTGTCTAGTCCAGCCTTTCTGAAAAACAATATATATATATGCATATATGTATATATATATTCATTAAAACACTGGAAATTGAGCTTTTTATGATACTCCTAGGAATACAAAAACACTATACAAAAATGACCTCTGTAGTACAATGCACACCACAGCACTATTTACAAAAGCCAGAATCTGGAAGCTACCCTGGTGATCTATAACATATATGTAGCTAAAGAAATGCTGGTTTATCTACATAGTAGAATACTATAGCTATTAGAAAAAAATGAAGTCATAAATTTTCCTTATATATGTATTGGCATGGAGAGTATTATGCTGAGTGAAATAAATCACTAGGATATAAAGGCTATCTAATGACTGGAAGAAACTATTCATTCAATACCCATCTGATAAAGGGATAATCAAAGAGTGACAACAGAAAAATTTCACTCATCTCTGGTATATAAGGAAAATAAAAGACAGTGTGGGGATGATATCTAGAGAACCTGAGATGCAAATCAGAAGGACCATTCCATATTAAGAAGCTTGCCACAAAGAGAAGAGAGTGCAGTTAGAGTAGAGAAGGTCTAATAGGAGAAAGGCATTCATAGGCTCTTCTTCATTTGTAATGTACAAACCACAATGTCACGATAGGAAAGAGAGTGGAGAGAGAGAGAGAAAGAGAGAGAGAAAGAGAGAGGTAAAATGCCTATCCCAGAGGACAGAGGCAGGGTGGGAGGGAGAAGGACATTAGGGAGGGTGAGAAGGACATACAATCACCTAATTTTTGACAAAGGAGCAAGAAATCCTAAGTGGAGCAGGGAAAGCCTCTTCAACCAGTGGTGTTGGCAGAACTGGTTGGCTACATGCAAAAAAGTGAACATAGACCCCCAGTTAACATCATGTATGAAGGTAAAATCCAAATGGATTAAAGACCTTTATATCAGACCTGATACAATAAGGTATATAGAACAACACGTAGGTAAAAAAAAAAAAAAAAAACAAAAACAAAACAAGCTCCATGACATTGAGAATAAAGGCATCTTCAAGGAGGAAACAGCACTTTCCAAACAAGTGGAAGCAGAGAACAACAGATAGGAATACATTAAGCTGAGAAGCTTCTACACCTCAACTGAAATAGTACCCAATACAAGAGCCACCTACCATGTGGGAGAAACTAGTCACCCAATACCCAACAGATAAGGGGCTAATCTCCAAAATATACAGGGCACTGGCAGAACTTTACAAGGAAAAAACATCTAATCCCATCAAAAAATGGGGAGAAGAAATAAACAGACACTTGGACAAAGAAGAAATACAAATGGCCAAAAGGTATATGAAAAAATGCTCCTTATCACTAAATTATCAGAGAGATGCAAATCAAAACAACTATGAGATACCATCTCACACCACAGAGATTGGCACACATCACAAAGAATGAGAACAATCAGTGCTGGCGGGGATGTGGAGAGAAAGGAACTCTTACCCATTGCTGGTGGGAATGCCGTCTAGTCCAACCTTTATGGAAAGCTATATGGAGATTCCTCCAAAAACTGGAAATTGATCTTCCATTGATCCAGCTATACCACTCCTAGGAATATACCCTAGGAACACAAGAATACAATACAAAAATCCCTTCCTCACACCTATATTCATTGCAGCACTTTTCACAATAGCCAGGCTCTGGAAACAGCCAAGATGCCCTTCAATAGATGAATGGATAAAGAAACTGTGGTACATATAGACAATGGAATATTATGCAGCCGTCAGGAGAGATGAAGTCATGAAATTTTCCTATACATGGATGTACATAGAATCTATCATACTGAGTGAAATAACTCAGAGGGAGAGAGATAGATGCAGAATGGTCTCACTCATCTATGGGTTTTAAGAAAAATGAAAGTCATTTTTGCAACAATCCTCAGAAGCAAAGAGGAGGACTGGAACTTCCAGCTCACTTCATGAAGCTCACCACAAAGAGTGGTGAGTGCAGTTAGAGAAATATCTACACTGAGATCTATCATAACCATGCGAGTGAATGAGGAAACTGGAAAGCCTGTCTAGAGAACAGATGGGGATGTGGTTGGGTGGAGGAAGATTTGGGACACTGGTCATGGGAATGTTGCACTGGTGAAAGGGAGTGTTCTTTACATGACTGAAACCTAATCACAATCATGTTTGTAATCAAGGTGTTTAAATAAAGATATTATTAAAAATGTAAAGCATGTGTAGGAACTGAGAGAAAAATTGTCTTCCTGTATATTCTGCTATGGTGGAGATTCTTATATAGTGAATTTAAAAGTAAGTAAAAATGATTCTTCTTGCTGGTTAAATGATCTACAATTTTTGTCAGATTCTTTTTTTTTTTTTTTTTTTTGGTTTTTGGGTCACACCCGGCAGTGCTCAGGGGTTACTCCTGGCTCCATGCTCAGAAATTGCTCCTGGCAGGCACGGGGGACCATATGGGGCACTGGGATTCAAACCGATGACCTTTTGCATGAAAGGCAAACGCCTTACCTCCATGCTATCTCCCGGGCCCCATTTTGTCAGATTCTTTAAATGTAACATTTTCTGTATCTTTTGCAGCTAGGATTAATACCATAAAATGTCCTTTAAAACAAGGATTTCATGCAAAACAGAGAGAAAATATAAAACTGCCTCAGCATAACTAGTTTAAATATCTTGGTGTACAGGATTTGATGCTTAAAACAGTTCCTTACTACAGAGAAAACCAATTGGTTATACCCATCTATGAATAAGCGTGGCACTGTTGTATCATGTCAAATGTTAGTACTGTTCACAGTAGCAGATAAAATCTTTCTTAGGAACTCTGGTGTTATTTATGCAAATAGCTAGTTAGATTAGAAAATGTGCATTTGTGACATTGGTCAAGGAAAATGGGGAGAGTTTCCAACCAAAAAAAGGCCTCTTCGAGGTGACTGCAGAGGTATCATCTAACTTTTCCTTGGTGTTAACCTAAACTTGACTTTAAAGAGATACCAGAGTCACCAAATTCTAGCTTAGTCAAAGACAGAAATGAAATTTCATGAACAGTCCCCTTATTTTGATTTTCTTCTTACAGTAATGTATAATGACAGCTTTCACTTTATTTTGAAACGAAGGACTTCTTGGCAGTTTGC
Source organism: Crocidura indochinensis (assembly GCA_004027635.1). Lineage (NCBI taxonomy): Eukaryota > Metazoa > Chordata > Mammalia > Eulipotyphla > Soricidae > Crocidura > Crocidura indochinensis. The sequence continues at coordinate 24,287 of PVKC010005263.1, read as the reverse complement.
AGCTTTTTCTATTGAAAAAAAAATAACAGATATTTGCTAACTAATGAATAATCATTTCCTAGTCTAGCACAGAATGTATTTCCAAAGTGGAAGGCCATGAAATACTATGAATGATGCCCTTATAAAATAAGGACTGGAATAATAGAGCTAGTTGTCTTTGCTTTATATTCTTTTCAGCAACTAGTTCTTTACGAATATTCAATAAATATTAAATAATTAGTGTTACAGTTTTGGTAACACAGCCAAGTTAGGCTAAGTGGCACTTTCAAAGTTGTAAAAGGCTTTATTAAGGAAATCTGGGATTGAAATTAAGAGTTCTTTGCCTCTTCCGGGGTTGAATCAGTATGTCCCTGCATTTCCTTAATCACACATAACCATTGGGTTTCTTAGTAAATCCTAATTCAATATTCAGTTAGGCAGAATTTAAAAACCTCTAGGCAATGACCTGTTTTCCAATCGGAGAACATATTTACTTCCAGCTGGAACACATCAAGACAAGCCATTTCTCTTACAGTCCCATTTATGCCAAAAGACTGGAAAATAACTTATTAGTGAGTCTTACATCTCAACAGCCACAACAACAGCTGCACTGAATATAGAACACACAGAATGACTTGATGCTGTGAAACTGGAATGACTGAAACCAATGCAACAATAATTCTAGGTCTAACTTTGATCTTTTCAACTGGAAGGCAAGTTATAAAGAAGCTTTAATGCTTACACGATTAGATAGACTTAGCCCCTCTATTCATTTGTACATTGTCCTTGTCATCTTTGTGTATGTGCTACTTGAGATCATATTTTAACTAATGAGAGAGCTTTATGCCTAGATCTTATTTTTAGAACCTCTTTATAGTTTACATTTCAAGATTTCTAATTAGACCAAATAGCACTTTAGGAATATTAACTCTGTATAAAACATGAAAATCAAATATTTGATAAACAAAGAGACCCTAGGTTTCAATGATACATTATTTGTTATATACAGCCCCATCATACAACTGAATGTTTAGTGATTTAATGAATTGAGTAACTTGAAACTTTTATAATTTGTAAAGTCTACTAATTTAATTGCTGTCATTTTCATATAGTACTTTTGGCTCTTTAATTAATTACCTTGTGGAAAACCTGTGTTTTGGTAAGTGTAACTAATGAAGAAGATACATTTGAATTATTTACTGTCATTTTTATTTTAAAATTTCATTATTGCAAGTTTGACAAAAATTTGAAGTTAGAAAGTAAATGATACAACAACCATACTATAATAACCATTATGTGCCTGTCATGGTATCAGGGTAAAGTGGAAGGGAATTTGGGGACATTAGTGAAGAGAAGTTAACATTGGTGGTGAGATTCATGTTGGGGCATTGTATGTCTAAAAATCAAATATAAAAAACTATGTAAATCACAGTGCCATAATAAAAATATTAATTACAAAATAAACATGATCACCCTACAACTTTAATGCTATGAAGAGATATTAGACAGTAAAACATTGTATAATTTTGAATAGGAGCTATACGTTTTATTTAAAGTTTGAATTTATTTCTAAGTTGGGCTATTTATGATATTCAACTGGTATGTATCCTCTCAGTATTTCAATAACACACATGTGGTCCATGCTCCGAATAATGAACAGATGTATAAAAATATTTATTAAGGCCAGGAAGTTATTATAGAGGTTGATATGCCTGCTTTGCATGTGACCTATCTCAGCTCTAAATTGGTATTGCATATGGGACCTTGTGCACTACCAAGAATGGATCCTGAGCACAGAGCAAAATGTCACACTATACCCTAGGATGTAGAACTAATACTGAGTAAGGTTTAATTCAGTAATCCAACACCAGATCACACTCTGGGGTGGAGAAGGTATACTGTGTAGGGTAGGACCCAGAAAATCCCACATCTCCCCCTAATGAACTTTATAGTAAAACAAAGTAATTCACACCCCTTTGTTCTAAGAAAAGGGTGGATGCCTCTAACTAAAAGATAAAGGGTGGGCCCGGAGAGATAGCTCAGCAGTGTTTGCCTTGCAAGCAGCCGATCCAGGACCTAAGGTGGTTAGGTGGAATCCCGGTGTCCCATATGGTCCCCCGTGCCTGCCAGGAGCTATTTCTGAGCAGATAGCCAGGAGTAGCCCCTGAGCACAGCCGGGTGTGGCCCCAAAACAAAAATAAATAAAAGATAAACAGTTTGGCAATATTTTGCATAGATGCAGCAAAAGTTAGAATAATAGAAAAACATTTGGCCTAAAAACATGAAACATCCTACCTTAAGACTAAATATAGGCTCCATAGTTTGTATATAATTAATATAATCCCAAAGTTTTCTTCAAGGTCCCAGGAAAGTTTCTCCTCAATCAGTTTTCACACTCAGTTTTTAGGAGTTGAAGATATTGGTATTAGCACATATCCTATGTTAAAGACAGGAAGTCCTGTGGCACCTCCTGTTTCATCTCACCATTATGTGGTGATGCAGGGAAATCGGCCTTCAAAGAAAATCATCACTGATCTCCAAATAGTAGTCAGGTTAGCAAATAGCCCATCCTGGAGTAAGAATGTGCCAAGGCAGTTCCAGTCATTTTTAGAAGACCTCCAATTTCCCTAGGTCAATCTAACTTTATGGTCTCCCTGTCATGTCATGATTACCCTAGGCTTGGCCAATGTAAAAATGCAAAAGTCAAGTCAACATGATGAACCTAAGGTGGTGTCTTTGGCCTCTCCTCTTCTGTAGGAGTGCCCTGATAGTAGAGAGTCTGTCCCATCCCTTTTCAGGATTGAGAAGACTATAGTCTCCAGAACTTTTCTCGATGCTGAGAGCAGAGACCAGGCTGAGGCCAGTTGGTGTGCATCCAGGGTCTATCCTGGTAGAAAGTCAATTCCTGATGAAAGTGCAGAAAACCATGCTGTACCCAAAGATGAGAACCAAGGTTCAGGGGTAATTGGTCAATGTCCAAGCAACTAAAGCCTAAGCTAACGTCACAATGGCAAATATTCAGTGTGGAAGGTCCCCTGTAACAAGAAATTACTGGGTTCTCATCCAAATAGATAATAACTCCTCTTGGGATCCAATATTTTTCTATTTTAGTACACCCATGCAAAAAGAATAGAACCACAGGATACTATTAGAAACCACAGGATACTAAAGGAAGATAATAACAAGTCAAGCAATCCCTAATCTGGTTCTTAGATATCAAACCTTTATCTGATGTTTTGAGTGCAAAATTTTTTTCCAACTCAGCTGTTTTCCTGGGTTTCTTTTACTATACAGAAAACTTTTAGTTTGATGTAGTCCCATTTATTTAGATTTAATTTTATAATACTTACCATTTGCATCCTATCATCAGAGACATCTTTGAGGTCTAAGTCTTGGAGTGTTCTGCCTAAATTTTCCTCAATGAACTTTATGAATTCGGGTTAAATCTCAAGGTCGTAAATTCACTTTAAACTGATTTTTGTGTAAGGAGCAAGATATGGATTGATCTTTTGTTTCTTATATGTGATTATCCACTTGTTACAACATCTTTTGTTAAAGATATAATATTTATTTCATTTCAAGTTCTTTGTTTCTTTGTCAAAGATTAATTAACAATTAGTTGACATTAATTGACCATATACTTGGGAGTTTGTCACTGGATATTCTATTCTGACCCCATTGGTTGGAAAGTTTGTCTTTGTCCCAATACCACACTGCTTTGACCACTATGACCTTGTAGGAGAGCTTAAGTTCGGTAATGAGATGACTCCAAGTTTCTCGTTTTTCAATATATACTTGACTATCCTAGGTTTCTTATAGTTCCACACAAACTTCATAATTAATTGTTCTAAGTCCTTGAAAAATATTGTCTGAATTTGAATAGAGATTGCATTGGGTCTAAATAGTAGTTTAGTAAGATGGCCATTTTGATAATATTGATTCTTCCAATCCATGACCATGAAGTATTTTTCATTTCTTTTGGACTTCTTCAATTTTTTCCTTAAATATTTTGAAATTGTCATGGTATAAGTCTCTAACCTTCCTTGTTAGGTTTATTACTAGGTACTTGATAGTTTTAGATACTATTTTAAATGGGATAGACTCTGATCTTTTTTTCCCTCTGAGTTGTTTATTTGTATAAAAGAATGTAGCTATCTTTTGTGTTATTGACTTTGTTGCCAGCCACATTGCTGTATTGGTTTATTGTTTCTAGAAGCTTCTTTTGCTTACTCTTTAGGGTCTTCTATGTATATCATCATGTCATCTGCAAATAGAGATAGTTGAATTGCTCTTTTTCAATTTGGATTCCTCGAGTTCCTCTCTTGTCCTATTGCTATTGGTAGAATTTCTAATACTATGATGAATAAGAGTGGAGACAGTGGACATTCTGGTTTAGTGCCTGACCTTAGTAGAGGTGCTTTCTGTTTTTCATCATTAAAAATAATGTAGGCTATGGGATTTTAATATATAACTGTTACTATCACGAGGAAGGTTCCTTCCACACCTATTTTGCTGAGGGTTTTCATCATGAAGGATTTTGTCAAATGCTTTCTCTCCATTAATGGATATGATTGTGTGATTTTTATTCTTCCTTTTACTGATGTGCTGTATGATGTTGAATGACTTGTATATATTGAATTATACTTGCATGCCTGGGATGAAACCCACTTGGTCATGATGTGTAATTTTTTCAATGTGTTGTTGGATTCGGTTTGCTAAGATTTTATTAAGGATTTTTACATCTATGTTCATCAGTGAGGTCGGTCTGCAGTTTTCTTTCTTGGTAGTATTCTCTCACCATTGGTACTGAGCATTATGTTAGCCTCATAGAAGGTAATAGGGAAGATTCCTATCTCTTCTAGATTTTTCTTTAGCCATCCCCCTTCTACATTTTGGAAGAGTCTAAGGATCAATGGCAGTAACTCTTCTCTGAATGTTTGATAAAACACATCTTTAAACCTGTCTTGTCCTGGACATTTATCAAAATGTACAAACCTTTGGCAAACTCACAAATAAAAAAAAGGGAAGTTGCTAAAAATAAAACAGATTAGAAATGAAAGGGGAGAGATTACAACAGAACCCCTAGAAATCCAAGACATCATGAGAATGTATTATGAACAATTGTACTCAGTTAATCTAGGCGAATTTAGAAGAAATGGATAGATTTCTGGAAAAATATCTCCCCAGCTGAATGTGAAGGAAGTAGAAAGCCTAAACATGGCAATCATAAGTAAGAATATTGAAACAGTAATTGAGAGATTCAGAACATAGCAATATTTTTGCTTTAGTCTTTAAAAATATTGTTTGTAAAATTATCACATAGAAATTCCCTGAGTCAATGAGTCAAAATTAAGGAAAAAATAGAAGGTTTATCTCTTCTAATCCATCACATACTTACATAGATATGTAAAATATTTAAATATTGAGGCAAAGTTTTCTTAAAATTCAGTGCATCTAGACAAAATAATATAAAATTATATATTTTCTTCTTTTCTCTATTATTATTTATTTTTGAGCTTTTCCCCCTAAATTCTAAGTCCATGATGTTTCTTTAAAAAAGTGACTTGTGAACTCCCCAAGTTCATCCTAGTTCTAAATATCATAGACCTTGAGACTTTTTCTGTCTTATTGTTGACCTTAGTCTCACCTTTTATCTATAGCTTGATTCCTCTTTATCTTGATCCCATCATTAGTTTCCTTGTTTTTTCCACTGTTTCTCTTCCCTTCTCCTTAGTTGCAGTAGAAGGAGTCATAATAATTTTCTTATATGCCTTTCTCTTCGTTGTGTGATTAAACTCCTTTCAAATCTGTGGAATTGGATTCCAAATGACTTGTAATAAATTAAAGGATACTGGATTTCATTAAACCGGCACCTAAAAGATATCCTTTAAACTTATTAGGAGAAATTTTGCCTTCCATTAATAGACTGAAATCAATGTTACTTGTGTGTCCCTACAAATTAGTGAATATCATATCTTTCTTAGAATTTGGCTTTTGTCTTATCTTTCTATATCCTATGCTCTGAGCAGGGTAGAGAGTGGAGGAAGAAGAAAAATGAGGAAACACCACACATCCTCTACAGACCTAGTAAATGGGTCTCATGGATTCATGCTCACATATGAACTTTTCACTCCAGAGAAGCTGGAACCCCTGCACCTAATTTACACTGGCTGTGATGAATTTCCTGTGAATGAATAGAGGTGCCTTAAAAGGAAAACTACATCTACTTCTACCACATCTAGACATGCAATGCCATGACTTTCAGGATAGAAAGCAAAGTCAGAGACTAAGATATGCAGTTCAGAGCCAAACAATTGGCTTTTTCCTTATGGCTTCCCTTTAATAATTTCATTTTCTGTCCTGATTGTTGTGCTACAGAAGTTAGAAGGCTGTGGTTTTCAGTCTGGTATTTCCTCATGTTCCAGGATCTTGGGTCTACACCCCGCCTCATGGGAAAGAGAGGCAGTTCTTGGAGCAGGAGTACACTAAAGCAGCTACATTTCTGAGAGAGCTGGGGTTCCCAACTTCCTTTGTATGAAGTAAAAGAATAGAGGTGTTTTACAAGGTAAATAAAATATCAGAGGAAGTAGGGGTTAGCGGTTACTTATTGCCACAGAGATTTATGAGATTACATAGTAACTAAACCTCCACTTTAAGCTGTAGTCATTATGGTCTGCAGAGCTCATTAGAGGAAAGAATGTGGAGAATGGGGAACACTAGGTCCTTCTGTTTAAAAGCCTTTTTTAGTCTTAGTGCAGATGTGGTTTGCAATAAAAAAAAATACTATGTTTTTTTATAGCATCCTTTAACAACAGGTTCCACTAGAGACTGTAAAACCTATTGCAATAAATATGAGTGGAAATATTCTATTTTATTTGGAGAAACTGAGGCTCAGAGGCATTCAGCATGTCCAGGTGCAACAAAGGCAAATGACTAAGGCAAGAACACTGGAAATTTTATCTTAATCTGAGTCTACTTTTATCTATAAGAAATATTCAGTGAAAAATAAAAGAGGGGGAGAAAGGGAAGGAAGGGGGGAGGAAGAAAGAAAGGGATCGAAGGAGAAAAAGAAAGAGGGAGGGAAAAGGGGAGAAAAAGTGAGAGAGAAGAAGGAGGAGAGTCTTTACTAGATTCATTGATATTCCAGACAGCACCCCATGTTCAATTTTGTTTCAAAAGCGCTTTTCCCTTAAAACAGTGATGGATTCCACAAGTCTTGGAGCAAGTTAAGGGGCTGAAGGGTGCTTGTGGGTACAATGAGCAGTCTGAGAGTGCTTTTTTGAAATTCCTGAAGCAAAAATCGGTCAAGGCTCAATGCTATACTTAATATATGAGGACAAGGAATCATGTAAATCCCAGAGTTACGTGGCTCAAGAAGTAGACAAAGTTAGTGTCAATCTGTCTATATGTCAACATCTTATATGCTAAATCTTAGCCACTTAAACTCTGGTTCCAGGATCGGCAGCATCAGGTAAATTTGGGTGCTGGCTAGAAATGTGGGACTTAGGGTTCCATCTCAAAAAAACTGGCTGAGTGTGTCTTGTTAACAAGGACCTAAGCATTTTATATGCCTAAGATTTTAGGAGCAGACTGCTGAGGAGTGTGTCAGAGCTGGGTCAGGACTCTGGGCACCTTTCCAAGTTGAGTGATGTGAATATAGATTTAGAAAGTATGCTGATGAGAACTGGTGTTCAGTGGGGTAATCAAGGTGAGTGCTTCTGAATAAAGAAATCAAGGCATGAAAAGGGATGATATGAAGCATCTGACCTGCAAGACAGTATGCACTCAGCTGAGTGCTAACCTACTAACTGAGGGAAAGAGGTCCTCAAGAAGACCAAGAGAGGCTTGCAGTGTAAAATAACTCTCAGAAGACATGGCAAAGACTTCATGGCTGTTGATGTGGCTTATGAAAAAAAAATCCTATGTAGAAGAAGAAAAACCAAGAGATCACTAGGTAAGGCTTGGTAGTGAAGGGATATCATGCCTGACACTTTATCCTTTTAAAGCACCCAGTTCTTGTCCAGAGTGATCATTTCCAACTGTCATTGTCACAGTGGACACTTTGTAGGAAACTTCCTGCCTTGAATTGACCTTCCTGGGTAGGAATTCTCTTTAAGGCAGATATATTCTGGGATGGTTTCTAATGGTATTTTCAAGTCATGTGAACTGTTTTGATTTCTACTTCCTTTAGTTCAGAAATGATCTCACAACTTTTCTTGGACATACAACTATTGCATCTGAAAAGAGTTCACATTTTTAACTAACATTGGGAAATATAGGAAGTTTTAAAACAGTAAGTGTAGTGATTTAAAGCAAATTTAGTCTCACATTTGACACTGGTGACTTAAATACCACATTAATATTTTTTTTGATTAGTTCTGGGGCCATACCTGGTGATGCTCAGGGCTTACTTCTGACTCTGTGCTCAGGGATCACTACTGGCAGTGCTAGGGTGCTGGGCATGTTTGGGCCTGCTGCATGGAAGCCAAGTGTACCTGCTGTACTATGGCTCCAGCATCCAAACATCTTAATTTATAAGGAAGATTATGCTTAAAAAGCAATTAAAAAGAGTGTTTCTTAGTTTACTTAATCCTTTTGCTCTAGAAAAAAAATGTATTTCAAGGTAGCAGTTGAAATTTATTTCACTACATTTATTCTGGCCATTTAGCTTCATTGGCTTTCAGATAAAGAAATCTAGGCTTTGAGCCTGATCTCATTTGAAATACTGTTTTGTAAATTTTCTTTCTCAGAAAATCAAAGATCAATTTAGTCCTTGGGTAGTACTAAGGATAAACAGGAAGGAGGTAGTCTGCCTTTCTTTGTGGGAAAAGGAAACATGAAGTTTCTTTGGAGGCTAGATGTTTTTCTTGAGATAAATACAAGGATCTTTTTCTATTCGTAACTAAGTTGTCTAAAGAGAAAAAAAAGCCTTTGAATCCTGTAGCTGAGCCTCAGGCTAGAAAGTGCAGAACCATATTGTTTTCTGTGGTCCTGACCCTAAATAACTATGTTTCTAGGTAAAAAAAAAGGCTTCTTTTTTTCTTTTGGTAAGAGTGACCATGATAAATGCATATAATAAAAATCCAGGAAGGGTTTCTGTAGTTCTCCACTTCATTTGCTAAAAGAAAGTTCCAAATGATGAACTGAGGTCCTGCAGAGCCCATAGAGCCTATTAAAGCCTCATAGCTGCTACTGAGATCAATAGCACCTCTGCAAGTTGTCTAAGGGTTGGTGCAAAATAAGTTAGCAAGAGCAAGTGCCAGTAACACAGCTCCTCTCCAGCAAGAAGGATGTGTTCTGTGGAGACAGTGAACTAGAGTAGGGAAGTAGCTGAAAGTCCTAGGAGGTTGAAATTCTTCATCTATACTTAAACGATTCCTCCTGCAACCACCAGTAGCTTTTGTTATGAGAATTACCACAGGCTTGTTTTTCATGTTTTTCTTGTCTTTCAGTGGTAGAATTAGTTTAGTGATAGAAGCAGTAAGTAGGCAGGGATAATATATATATATATATACATACATATATATACATATACATATGTATGTATATGTGTATACACACACACACACACACACCGTATTTTCCGGCGTATAAGACGACTTTTGAAACAAAAAAAGTCAACCGAATATCGGGGGTCGTCTTATACGCTGAGTATATCCCAAAAAATGTTTCAATATGCCGCCAAACGAAAATTGTCTGATTATTGCCGCAAAACGAATTTTCCAACTCGATCCTGCACCAATCACTGCAAGGCTGCTCTGACGCCTCTCTAACTCTGCCAATCCAAGCAGGCTTTTGATGCATGCAAATTAGACAATGCTCTGGACCCGAATCTACACTGTCAAAAGCCTGCTCAGATTGGCCAGAGTCAGAGAGGAAGTCTATACAGTATACCCTTTGAACCTTTGCTTGTTGTGATTGGCTCACTGAGGTACATACAGTTACATCACAGGAACGTCTGATACAGCGAATATAGGACTAAACCTATGTTTTAACTGCAAGATTAGGGGGTCGTCTTATACACCCAGTCATCTTATACGCCAGCAAATATTGTGTGTGTGCATATATATATATGTTTATATATATGTACACATATATGTAAAATAACACTAGGGCAACCGCCTTGTGCCTAGACCAGAATAATACTGGCCAATGCTTCTTAAAACAAGTTCCAGAGACAAACCCTCGCAGGTATCCATGCTTTTTCTCAGCGTTTTATTGGGTTAAATAATCAACCAAGACTAGAGGCAGAGACTCACTTAAAGCTATAAACACTGAAAATAACTCATTATAACTGAAAATAGGGATTGTTATGATTATTAACCACTAAAATAAACTCCTAATTATAGTCATAGTCTTCAATATTATGGCATTTTATCTTGCCTATCTGCTTGTACACACCTATGGCAGGTGTAGCTGTGGTAGGCTTTTATTTTGGCCAGTAAATGCTTCACATTACTAATCATTAGGGAAGTGCAAATTAAAACACAATTTAAGTATCATCTCACGCTACAGAGACTGGTACACAAGAACAACTAGTTCTGGTATAGATGCAGGGAGAAAGGTGTTGTCTAGTCCACCTTTTCTGAAAACAATATATATATTACCCCCCAAATTAAAAATTGAGCTCCTCTATGATCCCTGTATCTTAGGGATATGCCCTAGAAATACAAAAACACAGTACAGATATTTCCTCTGCACACCTATGTTAAGAACAACACTATTTACAATAGTCAGACTCTGGAAACAACCCAGGTACCAAACAACAAATGAGTTGCTAAAAACAAAAAGTGGTACAGCTATGATACAGCTATGCAATGGAATATTATGCAGCTATTAGGAAATATAAAGTCATAAAATTTGGTTATACATGAATGAACATAGAAATTATTAAATTAAGTGAACTGAGTCAGAGAGAGGAATAGACATAGAATTTTCTCACTCATTTGTGGAATATAAGAAAAATAAATATGGGCCCGGGAGATAGCATGGAGGTAAGGTGTTTGCCTTTCATGAAAAAGGTCATCGGTTCGAATCCTGGTGCCCCATATGGTCCCCCGTGCCTGCCAGGAGCAATTTCTGAGCATGGAGCCAGGAATAACCCCTGAGCACTGCCGGGTATGACCCAAAAACAAAAACAAAAACAAAAACAAAAAAAAAAAAGAAAAAGAAATATAGTATGGTAATAATACTCAGAGACAATAGAGATAAGATTTGGGAGGATTAGTTCATGGTAGGAAGTTTTTCACAAAGAGTGGTGAGTGAAGTTAGAGTAGAGAAGGGACCATTATGAGGCTGGAGAGATAGCATGGAGGTAAGGCGTTTGCATTACATGCAGTAGGAGGATAGTTCAAATTCCGGTATCCGTGTGGTCCCCAAGCCTGCCAGGAGCGATTTCTGAGTATAGAGTCAGGAGGAACCCCTGAGTGCTGCAGGATGTAACCCCCCCTTTCAAAAAAAGAAGGAACCATTATGGTAATGTTATTTGAAAGTGATTGCTCTGGACAAGTACCTGGGTGCTGAATGGTGATAAAGTGACATGTATGGCAACCCCTCATTAACAATAGTGCAAACTATTTCGTAAGAAAGGAAAGAGAGACACACAGAGAGACAAGCACACAGAGAGAAAAACAAATTGCCTTTCCCAGAGATAGGCAGAGGTGGGAGGTGTAGAATAAAAATGAGGGACATTCATGATGGGAAAGCTGCATTGGTGAAGGAAAGTGTACATTATATGACTGAAATAGAAGTCTGATTTCTGTAACATTGTGTTTAAATAAAGCAATTATAAAAATAAAATAATCCCTAAAAATTATTTCTGGTTGGCTCAGGAAACCATATTGGATTTCAGGAATCAAATATGCATTGGTCACATGCAAGGCAAATGCCCTGCCTGCTGTGCTATTGCTCTGGCTCCAAGAAAAAGTCAGTTTTAAAGCCATATAGCTTTTATTATAAGTCCAACCACTTGTAAATAGTAGAGTGAGAACATCTCAGATAGATTTGGATCAGAGAACATGCTTCTAGTACCTGTTCTGATCTGTTTACCTCAGAATAAGAGCTTTTCACTTTTTGGGGGACTGGAGAGATAGCATGGAGGTAAAGTGTTTGCCTTGCATGTAGAAGGACAGTAGTTCGAATCCCGGCATCCCACATGGTCTCCTGAACCTATCAGGAGTGATTTCTGAGCATAGAACCAGAAGTAACCCTTGAGCGCTGCCGGGTGTGACCCAACCATCCCCCAAAACAAACAAAAACAAAAGCAAAACCAAAAAACCCCCCAAAAACAAAAAAAGCTTTGCACTTTTCAGTGAAAATATGCCATATAGAAAGGAATTATAATTCACAACAGCACAGTCAAGTTATTTTTTATTTTTTACTCTACAAATGAATGTATTTATTTTTCATTATTAGATTTCGTGGTGATTTTAAAATTCTCTTTATTATACACTTGAGTAAAGCAAATCTCTCCTGCATCCCCTAAGTTTTACTTTAAATTTTCTTTCTACACTGATTTCTCTTCATTTTCCCACATCAAGTTTGTCACTGAATTTATTTTGGAAGAATTAGAAGGAAATAAAAGATTTATATAATTATGCCTGAAATAGTCTTTTATTAAAGAATAAAAAACTACACTCTTCTTTTTAAAGAAGACTCTTGGCAAATTTCTTTATGGAAATTCTAGAAGGCTGAAAGTCCCTGAGTCAGGCACATAAGCTGCTGAGTCAGTCAAACTTGTCAAACAAAGTTATATGTGTTGGTGCGCCTCAGACCTAATAAAGAACAGCTTCTAGGTAAAGGAAGGTCAGGAAGGAATTTTGGAGGACAGTAAAAATGGTGCCACAATAAGCTGTTCTATGACCAGAGGTTAAATATTCTTCTTTCGCTAAGAAAACTGAAAATGATAACACAAGAACTGAATAAAATGAAGCAAATGATGAAAATTTAAAAAACAATGGAAAAAAGGAGAAAAAGGTACATGAACTCTGTTTTAAGAAGAAGCAATGAGCAGTATTTTAAAGAGTGCTTGCTAAATTTGATGCTTTTTCTCAGTTTGCCTAGTTGATAAAATACTGGTGTGGTAATAAAATGGGAGTTTAAAATAAATAAAGATTAGCTAAATGTCTAAAGTGAGTGACTTTATTGAATACAATGTTTGATTTATCTTTCTAAATTTCATGCACACATGATTGTTCTCTGAGTCATGCCAAGTGAATCACCATCAACATGTTCTCAGGTTTTCACTATGGCTTTAAGTCATAAAAGTATTGTTACTTATGGAGCTTAAAAGTGGTTCTATTCACATGATAATTTATAGACTGCACAGTAACAAAAATATTTAATGACTCTTTAAAGCACTAGTATATCTTTCAAAGATTTTTTTCTTTAGAACAGAATATTTTAGAAATGCTCTGCATTCACTGTGTGGTGGTTCTATATTTCAGCTAGAGACTGAAAGTGAAGACCAAAAATGCCTTGAACAGTGAATTATTTCAAGTGTCAATGAGAATCAACAAAGCAATTCATTTTTGAAGATATCTATTTACTTTGTAATGAACATAATTTAAAAACAGTTACCAGAGATCCTGCAAAGGAATTTGCTATTTGAAGTCAATAAACCATTGTTTTACAAATACAGTAGGCAAAATATGTAGTGTTTGTATTATTGCTTTCTTTTACAGCCATTTTATTTGCATCCATTTTCACTTTTTTGAAGCCCCAGCTTTCCAGAATTTTTATGTTGAATATGGGAGAAACTTATTCATTCATCTATGTTGTTTTTGATTTAGTATTTATTGACTACAATACAGTGATTAGAAAATTCATATAATTGATCTATTAGATCATCTACTTTCCAAGAACAATATAAAATAATTTATTATTTACCTCTTTATGAATATTAAACATTTTGATCTTAGTGCCGCGGAACCAGGAAACAAACGGTAAGAACCAAACTTGCTGAAGAAGGCCGGGAGGGAGTGTATGGGAGACAACATCTTGGTATTTTGGTCACTGTAGCTCTGGTGAGAGCATGAACGAAGGAACCAGGGAACAGATGGAGGGAATCAAACTTGCCTGTAAAGGCACAGGAGGGATCGTGCAGGTGATGCCATTACTGTGCCTCAGCCACTGCGGGGCTGTACATACACTCTCTGGTTATAACCCTACAAACCACGTTGACATTTAAGACTATACCAGACAGTCAGAGACTGAGCAGACCCAACTTTTTTCTCCCTTTGAAAATATATAGCCCCCAAACCTAGATAACTAGACTCTAACACCTCTACCATACCTGGGTAAACATGTGCACCCCGAGTAAATAAACCTTAAAATAGACATACCTCCAACCACCTCCTACACAATCAAACAAACCACACAAAAAACTCCTGAAATTCCAGCACCCTAACCAACTCTATGCAAAGATGTGTAAACTAAGGAAGACACAAGCAGCTAGGGATATAAAGAGAAATCCTAAAAGATTCCCAAGCCCTCCAAAACATATGAACTTTATAGGTAAGGACCTAAAACCAGCATCAAGGTCTTAGCAATGTAATTCAAAGATTCACTAAGTAGAGGCTTAGATCAGAAAACAAAAACTGGATATTTGCTGCCTGCAAGAAACACACCTAAAAGAACAGGATAGACACAGGCTTAGAATAAAAGGATGGGAATGAATTATCCAAGCCAATGGAAAACAAAAATAGCTGGAATAACCATTCTTTTATAAGACCAAATTGCATTCAAGCTCAAGGAAGTATTCAGTGACAAAGAGGGTCACTACTTACTGATCAGAACACTAGAACAAGAAGTACTAATTCTGGTCAACATTTATGCACAAATGTAGAGCCAGCAAAATATGTAAGGCATTTGCTAACAAAGCTAGAGAAACACATGGAAGGAAGGGTGCTAGTAGTAGGAAATTTCAACACACTATCACCACTAGACAAATTCACTAGTCAGAAAATTAGCGGAGACATAAGAACCCTAAATGAGAAACTAGAAGAACTAGGACTAATGGACCTATACAGGACCCTCCACCCCCACAAAGAAAAATACACATTCTTCTCAAGTGCACTTAGAACCTTTTTTAGACTAGACCATGCCTTAGGATATAAATATAACTTGCACTAAGTCACAAATATAAGGATTATAAGAAGCATTTTATCAGATCACAATGTAACAGAGATCAGAATTGAATGTAAAAAGAAGGCATGGAAAAAATTCAATGCCTGGAGATTAAACAACATGCTGCTCAGCAACAGCTGGATCCAAGAGGAAATCAAGGAAAAATAAAAAGATCCCTTGAGAGAAATGATAATGAAAACACAAATTGTCAAAATCTGTGGACATAGTAAAAGCAGTAATTAGGGGGAAACTCATAACAATATAGGCCTACATTAGAAAGAGGAAAATGACAAAATCAACAGCCTAAAGGGACACCTTAAAGATGTGGAAGAACAGTGGCAAAGAAACCCAAACACAGAGGACAAGAAATAATAAAAACCAGAGCAGTAATAAACAACATAGAAACAAAGAAAGCAATACAAAAAAGTGAAACCAGGAGCTGTTTTTTTTCCCAAAGGAATGAATAAGATAGACAAACCATTGGCAAAACTCACAAAAAAAAAAAAAAAAAGAGAAAACACCCAAATAAATTGATCACAAATGAAAAGGGAGAGATTACAATAGAACCTCAAGAAATCCAAGACATCATGAAGACTTATAATAAACAACTATACTCAGTTAAGTTAGAAAACCCAGAAGAAAAAAAACAGGTTTCTGGAAAAATATCATCTTCAGAGACTTAATAAGGAAGATATACAAAGCCTAAACAGTCCAATCACATCTAAGTAAATTGAAACAGTAAGAAACTCCCCAAGAACAAAAGTTCAGGACCAGATGATTTTACAGGTGTACTCTATTAAACATTCAGAGAAGAATTACTACCATTTATTCTCAGGTCTTTTAAAACATTGAAAATACAGGCATCCTCCCTAACTCTTTTTATGAGGCTAATATACACATTCCAAAAGCTGATAAAAACCCAACCAAGAAAGAAAACTACAGACCACTCTCACTAATGAACACGGATGCAGTAATCCACAACAAAATCTCAGCAAATTGAATCCAACAATATATCAAAAAGATTATACACCATGACCAAATGAGTTTCATACCAGGATGCAACTTTACCCATTTCGTTTTGAAATGGGATCTAAAGAATTTGACCATTGAGACCACTGAAATGGACAACTGAACATCAAGACTTATGTTATAGGTCCAACTCACTGAGTACGTTTTTGCAAATTACTATTATCCCTTTCCTTTTTTTCTCCTTTTCTTCTCTTTTTTCTTCTTTCATCCTCTACTTTCTCCTCTTCATTTCAAACTATGTTACAATTATATCAGAAAGCCCATGGTGTCAGTTTCTTTTTAGGAAAGGAACCTCGATGCACAAGACATGGTGGATGACACTACATAGGATAGACACTTCTTATAGTGCTCACTATCATCTTGCTTAGTACTTTAGATATGAAAATTTTGCTTATCCTAAAGTGCTCAAGCTACAATCTAGCCCTAAAAGCTTCATTTAGCAAAGTTTACCCATCAATAATAAAGAAATTGGAAAACCTTCCCAAGTTGAGGCGCTGGCTCATTTTTTTAAATTTATTTTTTCTTTATTTTTCTTCTTATCTTTTCTTCTTTCTTTCCCATTCTATATTTTATCTATTTATGTATCTTTTCTTAGTTTAATTACCTTATATTCTCAAGTAAAAGCTGATCTGAGTATGAGCCGACCCCCCTAATTTTACCCTAAAAACTGAGAAAACTTAGTGGCTCGAGTATAAGCTAAGGTAAAAATGCAGCAGCCACTGGTAAATTTTAAAAATAAAAATATATACCCAAAACAATTACAATAATTGAGGAATCAGTAGGTTAAATGTTTTTCAATATTTATTGCTAAAGAAAAACTGTCAACTAGCAACAATAACTTTAAAACTTTAAATAAAGTGCAGAAAACCGTAGCTTAACAGGTCAATCAAGCTAAATCACAAAGGTTAAAATCCTTCAAAACTGGATTCCTCCTTCTCTTCATCTGTATATCTACACAGAGCTTCAGCTATATTTGATGTGAGGGTATTACATAGATATTGTCATCATCACTGAGTTCGCAGATATCATCATCACTGCTGTCAATCTCATACAAAATGCAGATTATTATGGGTTAAATACAAGTTCAGTGGCAGACAGTTCAGTTCAGCCTCCTATCTCTTCAGCTCAGCCACGACTTGTGGACTGAGCTGAAGCACTGCCCCTCCAGCAGATGGCAGAAGATGACTGGAGACTATGTGCATTTAATTAGTTGCATGTACACCCAATCAAATAATCTGTATGACCCGAGTATAAGCCGAGTTGGGGATATTTGGCACAAATTTTGTGCCAAAAACTCTACTTATACTCGAGGATATAGGTATTTCTTAAACTCTCAGACCCATCTTATGAGGGTCAGGTCTCCAACAACAACTTATGAAATAATCTCTAATGTCTGTCTATAAGTGGGCACGAGTTTGTGACTCTTCTTTGTCTGCCCAACCTTTACTGTAAACAATCCAGGCATATATTGTGTATAACCCCTCTTATGTATTATCCCCCTCCAGAACTACTTATATCCTATCATTCCCTCAATCCTGATCCATATTTCTCCCAATTTCACTCTTTTTATCCTCAGTTTTTAACTCATTAAGTACCAAGACTGACCATCAGCTCCAAGAAGCCACCACCCAGCTCCCAGAGTGAAAGAACACCCTCTCAGTCCCACATCTCAGGTCCCAGCAAGAAGCTGTAACCACCACTCCTGCAGACTCATTCTCTGTGGCACTTCTTCTCAAACACACCCTGTAAATGTGGGCAGTTGCATGCTACCAGATTCAGCCCCAGTAAGAGCACCAGCTCAAGATCATTACCTGACAACTTATTGCCGCAAACCATTTCTCAAACCTAACAAGAACACAGTGTGGGATGGAAATGGGCCCTCGATCTCACGCCCCCCCCCCACAATCTCAAAGGTTTAATGGGGATATTTATATTTTCTTTGCATATTTAATACCTAAATAATTATGCCTTAGTATGTTTATTTCCAAATGTCAAAGTAGTCTCCTCTATTCCTTTTTTTACTTACTTTTTTATTTTCTTTTTTAAATTTATATATATATATATATATTTTTTTTTTAATTTCACTTGTTTAGGTTCTGCTTGGTACAAAATATTAGAAAAAAAGTCTTTCTTGGGATAAAAGCTCAGGTCAAAACCAGAGCACGGTGATTGTATAACCTGTCATTCTTACCCCCAAATGTAGCAGCAATATAATATGGCACCATTTCCATTTTCACATACATACTAAAAGAGGGAAAATATTATGTATATAAACAAGATCTTATCTACAAGGGTGAAGACCCATAAATTTTATAACACAGGGGTGCCTCACACCCTGAACATGTGTCATGGAACTCGACTTAGACTCTATGTGATCGGACAGTGACCATCTAATCCCGAATCCCACATTCCAACCTGTAGAATCAACGTAGTTCCCTGCAATAGCACCAGGAACCAAATGTCCCCAGAAGAGTTCCTAATATCATTCTGGTTCCAACTTGCACCAGGTTGATACAACATCCCGATGAAGACAAGGAAATAGCAATAACTTGATTTAAAATCAGGTTGCCCTACCTCATCACCTAATGGAAAGATGAAATCAAAAGACACTCCATCCTTGATAGGGGCAAAAACCAGTATCACTAATTACAGAAGATTGACTTTGACACTGCGACTAAGCAGATCTTTTCCTGGGACCAATAAGAAAGACCCTAGCTTAGGCTTCAACCTAGCATTTGCTAAAATAGCTAAACAAACAAACAAACAAACAATTCTCTAATTCCTTAGGTCTGACTTTGACAACTGTGACTGAGCAGTACTTCTGGGCCCGGGAGATAGCATGGAGGTAAGGTGTTTGCCTTTCATGCAAAAGGTCATCGGTTTGAATCCTGGTACCCCATATGGTCCCCTGTGCCTGCCAGGAGCAATTTCTGAGCATGGAGCCAGGAGTAACCCCTGAACACTGCCGGGTGTAACCCAAAAACAAAAAAAACAAAAAAAAAATGGAACCATAAATAAAAACTCTTTCCTAGGTTTCATTCTAGAATCTGTCCAAAACCAAAATCACTAATTACAGAATACTGACTACAACAATCATGAAGGAGCAGAACTTCTGGAAACATAAAGGAAGACTCTCTCTTAGACTTTGTCCTAGATCTGGGAAAATACCAAGATCTCTAATGAAAGAGATTGATTTTGACAACCACAACTTAGCAGGACATTTCCTAGCATCATAAAAAGATATTGGGGAGCAGGAGAGATAGCACAACAGTATGGCATTTGCCTTCATGCAGAAGGACGGTGGTTCAATTCCCGGCATCCCATATAGTCCCCTGAGCCTGCCGGAGGAAATTTCTGAGAGTAGAGCCAGTACTAACCTCTGAGCTCTTCTGGGTGTGACCCAGAAACAAACAAACAAACAGACAAACAAAAAATAAAAAGACCTTGGGGTTCGATAATGAGCATATTCAAGACTATATTGTTCCCCTGACAGTATGCTTCAAGGATGAAGAAACCCTATATCTCTTATGCCAAGGAAATTAATTCCCTTCTAATTTTCCCAATACTTTTTGGGCCTATGCAAAAAAAGAAAAAAAGCACAAAATCTTGCTACATTAGCTCTCCTCCTCCTCCCCCTTTTTTTGTAGTTGTTTAGTAGTTGTCTGTTGTGGCTTTTAGGTATTTTGCCATTGCTTCTTCTTATTTGTTTTCCACTTTTCTTCTTTTAAATTGATATTAATAGCTCCTATACAAACTCTTCCCAACTTTTTTCCCCAACAGAACCATGGAACTTGAATCATCTTGTTCTGTCTCATAAATTGCGGTGTATGTGTGGGGGGGTGGATGGTACCAGGAGCAAACAGTCACATGAACATTGGTTGAAATGAATAAAGATCAGGCCTAAATACCAAACCCAAAGTCAATTACAACAGATCTTCAACAAGTTATACACAAAGGGGACTGGTTACACTAGCAGTCCAGGGGGCGAGAGTGGGAGGTATGGGATGCATGCTGGTAACAGGGGCAAAAGGAGGAAAACACTGGTAGTGGGAATGGTCTTAATTTACTGTCACTATGTACTTTAAATACAACTGTGAAAGACTTGTAATTCACATTAGTCACAATAAAAAAAAACTAACAGAAATAAATAAAAGCAAATGCTTACCCAAAAAATATTAGAAATTTTAAAGAGCAGGTGAAATAATGGATTTTGAATCCATGACCAATAAATGTGGTTTTGCTTACATGAATTTTGAGTTAAATTTTTGCTTGGAAATTCAGCTTCAGATTAGGAGCACTTACAGAAATTCTAGAGAGAGAAATAGAAAATAATTATGTTCTAAATTTAGTATTCTGGAAATGTATATTTTTGCAAAAAGATACTGATTCTAAGTTGACTGAACAGAATATCAAGGAAGTTATGTAATTTAGTCCTAATTTCCAAGTTTCCAGGAAAGTTGGATGGAACTTCTGAGGCAAAACTGTTAATGTTTGATTAGAGGTATGTGCAAGGCAACTAGATTTAGGGGTTGGGGAAGGAAATAGGAAAGGTGGTAGTGCATCAGTAAGCTTCAGTAGAAACATCACTTTGAAATACTAAGTCTCTGAAGGGACTCCATGGGATAGATGTAGCTCAGACCTGTCACTCTACCAGAGTGACAAAACTCCTTTCAGTGGGCCATGTGGTTAGCAAAAGGAGAAGGTAAAGAGTGGCTGGCACTACCTGGGGAGTTTGTTTGTGATCAGATGACTTGACTGATAAGACTTGACTATCTATTTATGATCACAAATGACTTGACTTGGCCATAAAAGGAAATAGAAGAGGTGGTGGTAGTAGAAAGTGGATAACCATAGAAATGGCCACAATGTTAAAAACAAAAGGGTTATTTTTTTAGGGAATATCTCATTACTGTGTTGTTAGAAGAAAGGCCAGAAGAGACTCAGAAACAATTACTGTGGCTTTGCAGCTTTAGTAGTGGCAGTGGCCTCAATTGTGACCTA
This sequence comes from Crocidura indochinensis, assembly GCA_004027635.1. Taxonomy (NCBI): domain Eukaryota; kingdom Metazoa; phylum Chordata; class Mammalia; order Eulipotyphla; family Soricidae; genus Crocidura; species Crocidura indochinensis. Next base: position 3,152 of record PVKC010005263.1, on the reverse strand, counting down.
CTTCTAAAGACTTTGAAAAAGGTCATGTCATTTTAAGCTGAATCCCTTCTAGAAAGCAGATATTAGATAAGCTCTATATGTTCTAATGAGCATTTTTCATTTGGGAACAATTATTTTTATCATATCACATTCATATCTTCCCTTACAGAGAAGTTTTGCCTTGGTTTCTGATGATTAGGACTTTTCCGTGTGATGTTAGTGCTGTAGAGAACATCCAAAAATGGGGAGAAGAAATGAACAGACATTTCTTCAGAGAAAAAGAACAGATGGCCAAAAGGCACATGAAAAAAATGCTCCACATCACTAATCATCAGGCAGATGTAAATCAAAACAACAATGCAGTATCATCTTATACTACAGATAATGGCACACATCACAAAGAACAAGAGCAACAAATGCTGCCATGGATGCTGGGATAAAGGGACTCTAATTCACTGCCAGTGGGAATGTAGACTGGTCCAGCCTTTCTTGAAAACAATATGGATATTTCTCAAAACAAACAAACAAACAAACAAAAACCAACACAAAAACCAAATACCTAGAAGCTGAGCTTCATATGATCCAGCAATACCACTCCAGTAGCATATATATTTCCAGCATATATGAGAACCACTGGCGAGTAAACCCTGATGAGTATCACTGAGTATAGTGAACAAATAAAGATATATGTGTTTTTGGGCTCAGAGATATAGTGCAGTGGTTAAGGCATATCTCTTATGTGGCCAACCATCCTTTGTTTTCAGTACAACATGGTTCCTTGAGTGCTACTGAGTAAGGCCCTGAACACTCTGGAACACTTCTGCTGGTACTGAAAGTCTGAGCAATGATACATTCTTATACTTCTCCATTAAAATGCCAGTCCATTTTGGTAAGATTTTTCAGGGAAGATCCCAACGTCTCCCAAGGACCACTTGGGATCTCCCTTTTTTTCTCCAAAAAGATATATATATATTTTTTTAAGATCTTTTTTTTGGGGGGGGCCACACCCGGTGACGCTCAGGGGTTACTCCTGGCTATTCGCTCAGAGGTCGCTCCTGGCAGGCAGGGGGGACCATATGGGGAACCGGGGGATCGAACCGCAGTCCGTTAGCACAAGGTTAGCACAAGGCAAGGCAGGCACCTTACCTCCAGCGCTACTGCCCGGCCCCCCAAAAAAGATCTTTTTTTAAGCACCATGATTACAAACATGCTTATTAGTTGGATTTTAGTTAGAAAAAGAACATCCTCCTTCAGCAGTGCAACATTCCCACCACCAATGTCCTCTATTTCCCTCCTCCCCCACCTTTTGCCTTTATTCGAGACAGGCATTATATTTCTCTCATTCATTACATTAAAAATATATTCTTATCAAAAGTAAGATTACATGAGAAATACTTCCAGTTTGGGGAAGTAACCAGTAGAAATTTCATGCAACCATATGTATGTTTTTGAAAGGAAGGGTGAAAAAAAAAGAACAAAAGATAATACAGAACACAGCAAGTTGAATTCTTAGGATATTGTTAATGGAGACATTATAAAATTACATTTAATTCAGCAAATGTGTTTTTTAGGATATAATTTTGGAGACAAAATTATAACTAGATTCAGTTCTTAAATGTGTTTGTAGAGTAGTGGGCTTAAATATTAGCTCTGGAACTTGCTGTGTGTGAACTGGGGCTAGGTGAAACACTTTTGAATTAAAATACTAAATGAAAAATGGAAACTCTAATAACCACTTTACATGCTGTTCTAGGACTTTGGATTCATGAACAAAGTACTATCAGATAATAGGATTTTAATAGATATAAGCTATTATGTTCTTACCTGCAGTGAGTATTATTTTTTATAAACCACCTCATCTATAAAAGCCCCCTGTACTCATTGCTTTTATTCACTAAGATAGACTGCATATATTTTATCAGATACATAGTTCATTATTAATTGCATTTTGATTGAGGGGAACACGGAGAGATCTTGATAATCCCTCATCCTGACACTCTCATCTATTATCCTAAATATTGCCTGGGGACTTGCTTCTGATGTAAATTTTTAGGAGAAATGTAGCATTAAGAGAAGTCTTATTCAGATCATTGAAGCCTGCACATAGAGTGAGAAATTAATGTGAAGGGAATACACAACTGTGATTTTTGTTTCTGTTGATTAGTAATTTGTATTTAGCGGTGACGTAAAGGAAAAATGATATAGTTTGAGGTCTCAACCATGGGGATTTATTAGCAGAGGAAAGTTCTCAGCTCCATTATGTTTTGGATCTTCTGAAAGTAAAGAACAAAAAGTATGGAGGGACCCAGAAGCTACGTGGAGCTGTGGAATTGCTTCCAGGACACAGGAGAGACCACAACAGCTGAGCCTATGGATTTGGAACCCACAAGCCATGTCAGCATTGCCAAGGTGAGAGAAAGAATATGAAGTAGGGACCCAGAGCTGTGGTACCCACTTCCCAGAGACAGCAGAGTGTGAGGTGGCTGAGCCTGTGGCTTTGGAACATGGAAGCCACGATGGTGGTGCCCAGGTGAAGGACAGAACCCAAGACAAAGAGCCAGTGGAGCCCAGCTGCTCAATCTCTTTGTGGTGGTGCACTCCTCCTAGTCAAGGAATGCATGGAAGAGGGAGATAGAAAACACAATACTACAACCTCAACAATGAGGAAAAATGAGGCCTCCACCATGCTTAGTTACCAAAGATGGTAGCTCCAATGACCCGAAAAGTATGAACCATTTAAACTATCAGATAAACACTTTAGAGAAGAAATATGGATAATGTTCATAGATCTCAAAGAAAGCATGAAATGAAGTTAATGTGCCACAAATAAGAATCAAGAGAATATGAGAGTAGAAATGAGAAAACTTTAAAATGAAATAACAGGGTTGAAACACTTGGTAGGTAAAATAAAAACCTCATTGGACAGCCCATCCAACAGTGACTAAAGACAGAATCAGTGAGCTGAAAGAAGAGATGCATAACAATTCCATACAACAGAAGATATTGAAAAGGAGCCTGAAAACAATGATTAGACAATGGGAAAAGTCCTCAAAAAATGTGAGCAGACAACAATAGAACTCTGGATAAACTCGACAGTAACAACTTAAAAATCGGGGCCCGGGAGATAGCATGGAGGTAAGGCATTTGCCTTTTTTTTTTTTTTTTTTTTTTTT
>PVKC010005262.1:0-33674 GCA_004027635.1 Crocidura indochinensis | reverse complement strand
TATCCTCCAGGAATAATTACTATGTGCAGAACCAGGAGTAACCCCAGAACATCAAGGGGCGTGGCCTTCAAAAAATGTTTTAAATAAGGTTGTCAATATTAGAACAACAACAACAAAATACCTCCTGACATTTTCAAAACCCAGGACATTTCTCATAAGCCCAGAGAAATCTGACTTAGTGACTCAGAAGACCCTAAGTGTGTATGGGCAGGTGTGGCTTTCTGGGCCCAAAGGCAGTACATGAGAGCAGGTGGACAAGCTGTGTCCGGACCTAGGCAGGACGTGGATTTTCTGTTTTACCACAGTTTTTGCTACTCTTTTAGGCATTGTCCCTAGACCCACTCTCTGCAGTGAAACCATCTGACTGGGTCCTCGGGAACTCGAGTGTCTCTGGCTGGTCCCCTAGCAGACAAGGCTGGCACTGCTAGGTCCCACCTTAGTGATGCCCTTCAGTAGGGCGCTTCCTTAGGCTGGCCACAGAGATGCCAGGGGCTATTCTTTTTCTTTGGTCCAAATATCAATGGAGAGATGGGGGAAGCCCATGGGCAGTTTTGCTTTGCATTTGTTCTGGTAAAGGAGTTTGATTAAATCAAAGGTTCTGCATACTTCTTTGGCCAACAGCTTCCTTTTCAGGAAAATAAAATCACTCAGCACCCCATTTCCCAAAATCTGCCTCCTTTAAGGAATAAGATAGAAAGTGCTCTCTCTCTCTCTCTCTCCAGTGGCATCTGGGATTGCTGCTACCATTCTCCAGTCCCAGTGGTCCCAGTGCTCCTTTCCCTGGGGTGCAGGATTTTAAGCTTTGAGAAGTCTTGGACTAGAGAGGCCATTGGACATTGAAGCTTCCAGCAAAGATGGGATTGACAGTTGTTCCACTAAACAGAAGCTGCAGGCTAGAAAGATAGCACTTGCCTTGCACACAGCTGACCCGGGTTTGATCCCCAGCATCCCATATGGCCTTCCAAGCATGGTCAGGATTCCGAGTTTGGAGTCAGGAGTAAGCTCTAAGCATCGCCAAGTGGACCCCCAAAATAAATAAAAATGAATAAATAAATAAAAGTAGCAGTTGTATTTCTAATCGCTTCCTTTGAGGGCTTTCCCAGTTTCAGGGAAAGGCAATCAAGGCCTGAGAGAGAGGATGAGGCTAAGGTGCCATACATAACCCTTGCATATTCATGACCACTTTCACATTGCAAGAGCATGTGCATGCGTGCATGCTTACACACACACACACACACACACACACACACACACACACACACACACAGTCCCTTTAGGAGTGATCCCTGAGCACAGATCTTGGAATAAGCCCCAAGCAAACAAGAGAAGCAGAATGCAGCAGGTAAACAAGAAAAATTGTGTGCCATCCTGGCTACCCTTTGCATACTGTACCTCTTCTTTTTTTGTTTTGTTTTATTTATTTTGGGGGGCAGGGTCACACCCAGAGGTGCTCAGGGTTCACTTCTAGCTGTACACACAGGACTCACCCCTGCTGGATTCAGGACACCTATGAGATGCTGAGGATTGAACCTAGGTAGACTGCATGCAAGACAAATGACTTACCTGCTATATTATGGTTTCAGCCCACTGTACCCCTTCTATGAATCACCACCACATTTCTCAGAGGCTTCTATCCCAGCACACACAGTGTAGGTCTCCACTGGGTCTTGGGGGTCCCCAGTATCAAACAGGCCTTTCCGCTTGCCCTTGCCTTCTTAAGGAAGAAAAACACCTTTAAAAGTGTTACCAATAGGGGCCCGGGAGATAGCATGGAGGTAAGGCGTTTGCCTTTCATGCAAAAGGTCATCGGTTCGAATCCCGGTGCCTCATATGGTCCCAGGAGCAATTTCTGAGCATGGAGCCAGGAGTAACCCCTGAGCACTGCCGGGTGTGACCCATAAACCAAAAAAACAAACAAACAAACAAAAAAAAAGTGTTACCAATAGTTCATTGTGACAACAGGAGGAGGGAAGTGAAGGTGGGGACCAATGCTGAACGTGCATGAAAACAAACACGGGCTCAGTGTCCTGTGTCCCACATGTGTCAGTGACACATCATGTGGAATCCCACATGATCTGGGATTCCAGGGCCACCAGCAACATTCACCCCAGCCAGAATTCATATGTGCACTAACTACCACCCAGGCATGTAGTTCCCTTGAGTTTGGGCATCAGCTTCTTAGATAGATTGTGGCCCTCACCTGAACTATACAAGTCCCTAACCTAGCCTGGGTGTGAGCCCCAGACATGGCTGATACCTCCCTAGTTCTAGAGGTATGGAATCATGAATATTTTCTATTGGGGATGCTTTTGGTTTGTTCAGAAACCAGCTGTCTTCAGTGCTATGGTGGCTCAATTTACATGAATTATATGGCTTAATTCTTGCAAATTGAAATATTTGGCATCATCTGAGAATATAGAGTTATTTTTTCTTCCCTGAAATGGAAGTGACTGGCCAAAGGAGTTTGGGGGACTTTGCTAAGGTTCTCTGACTTCTCTGGGCCCCCATTCCTAGATGATTTGTGGTCCAATCATTTATTTTTAATGGGTGAATTTTTGAAATAATTTCTATTGTGACCAGTGTGAATTATAAGTCTTTCACAGTTATATTAAGGTACATAGTGACAGTGAGTTAGAACCATTCCCACCATCAGTGGTGTCCTCCCTCCACCTCTCTTCTCAGCATGCATCACTACCATCCTTTTTGCCCCCTGGACTGCTAGTGTAACAGGTTCCCTTTGTGTATAGGTTGTTGATTAGGTTATCTTGATTCTGTTATCGTTGACTTTGGATTTGGTGTTTAGGCCTGATCATTTTTTAATATCCACTCAATGTTCATTCTGTTTGTTCTTGGTATCATCCACCTTCTCCCCACCCCCACTCAATTTATGAGACACAGGATGATTCAAGTTTTATGTTCTGTTGGGAAAAAAATCTGGGAGGAGCCCATTTAGAAGCTATAGATTTAAAACAGACAAACAAACAAACCAAAACAAGTGACCACAAAAAACACAGCAGCAGCTAAAAAACAACAGCAAAATAACAACACCAAGAAAGAAAAAGAAAAAAAAGGAAGGGGGTCTGGTGTGGCAAGGTTTTGTCTTGTTTTTTTTTTTTTGTTTTTGTTTTTGTTTTTTGCATAGGCACAATAAGTATTGGGGAAATTAGAAAGGAATTCCCTTGGCCTAAGAGATACAGGGTTTCTCTAGTCTTGAAACATACTGTCTTGGGAACAACTACAGACTCGACATATTCATTGTCGAACCCCAAGGTCTTTTTATGGTGCCAGGAAACGTTCTGTTGAGTGTGGCTGTCAAAATCAGTCTTCTTTATTTTGAGATCCTTGTATTTGCACAGGTCATAGGATGAAGTCTAGGATAGAGTCTTTATGGGTCCAGAAGTTCTGCTCTGTTACAGTAGTAGTCATTCTTCTGTAATTATTGGTCTTGGTTTTTGCACAGATTCTAGCATGGAGCCTAGAATAGTCTTTCCTTATGGTTCCAGAAATTCTGGTCAGTTGCAGTTGTCATAGTCAGGCCTCTGGAATTAGAGATCTTGGTTTTTGCTCAAATCCTAGGCAGAAGTATAGACTAGGGTCTTTATTTTTGATCCCAGGAAAATTTCTGCTCCATTGCAGTTGTCAAAATCAGTCATCTGAGATTAGTGATCTTGGTTTTTGCACAGATCAAAGGATGGAGTATCCTGATTTCGTCTTACCATTAGGTAATGAGGTAGGGGTTGTTGTTTCCTCTTGACCCAATAATTATTTTGTTTGACTGTTGGTTTTTTATTTGTTTTGAGCAACACTGCTGATACTCAGGGTTTACTCCTGGCTCTTTGGGGACCGTATGTAGTGCTGGGAGTAAAGCTTGTTCAGACACATGCAAGACAAATACCTTTGCCCTGTACTATCTATCTAGCCCCAGGAGTTTTTTCAAATCCTCTGATTTTGGCAAAGTCTCATAACCCTTTTGTTTTGTTTTTTTTTGTTTTTTTTTTTTTTGTTTTGTTTTTGGGCCACACCCGATGTCGCTCAGGGGTTACTCCTGGCTATTCGCTCAGAAGTCGCTCCTGGCAGACACGGGGGACCATATGGGAACCGGGGGATCGAACCGCGGTCCGTCCTAGGTTAGCACAAGGCAAGTTAGGCACCTTACCTCCAGCGCCACCGCCCGGCCCCTCATAACCCTTTTGGAGACTCATTGGCCCTTTCTGGAAGGGGAACCAACTCTTCTAGTTCTTGAGCTGTGCTCTTATTTCAGACCCAGAAGCAGGATAGTTCTAGAGGTTCCAGCCTCCATCAAGCCTCCAGCCCTGGTCTCTGCTCATCTTTGTTTTTTACTTTACCACTTTCTACTTGTCTTTTCTTTCTCATCCTGTCCAAAGGTGCATCGAATGAATTTTTTGTCTTAGTTTAGGCGCCACACCTGACCATGCTCAGGCCAAATCTGACTCCTGACTTTGCACTCAGGTCTTTGCACTCCTGCCGTTGCTTGGGGATTCTTATGGGATGCCAGGATTGAACTCGGGCCAGGTACAAGAAAGGAACATGCCACTCCATATTGAGTTATTTTTTGCTATAGGGAAGTTGGTATCTGAGGGTTTGGTGATTCTTGGCCAGTTGGGCCAGAGGGTTGTGATGTTGCTTGGGCCACCTCAGCAATGCTCAGAGACATGTAGAGGGAGCCAGCCAATTGCAAGTGTCCCTCTTTCTGATTGAAATGAATTCGCCTCAATTCCTGTTTGTTGGTTTTCCCTGTAGAATGGATTCTGGGTTGTGCCTATGGAATCCATGTTTTTGCAGGTTTGTTCTAGGAGTGTCTCTGAGTTTTGGTTCATTGTTTTGCCTGTGTGCCTCCTTTACTGTCCTTTCCACTGGCCCTGTGGCCACTCTCTCCCTGCACTGGATCTTGTTTTGTTTACATGGTGGTTGCTTTGCTGAGGTTTGTGGTATTTTTATTTTTAAAATTTCCTTTCTGTGCTGCTTTTATTGAGCCCATTTTTGAACTTCCAGTGCTTGCTTTCTGTTCACCCTTTATTACCAATGCTGAATGATGGCAGTGGTGCTCTTTTATCGAAAAACAGAACCTGGGCATTTTCCTTTCTATTTTACTTTAATTTTTTTCAATTTCCCTTAGTAGAGATTTGGGTTGGCTCTATGTTGTGTGGAGGTTTCAATAAAGAAGTTATGTTGAATTCCTTGTAAGAGTGAACTTTTCTGTATTTATTGACCATACTCCTGATAAAGTTTGGGTCTCTAATACTTTCAGATTTTCCTTTTTTATTGACCTGAAGTGACCTAAACATATAATGCTTATTATGGTTCTCCCAGGAAAAAGCTGATTTGGAAAACTCATTTCTAATGAACTCTGCCTTCTGCGGATAGGGTGTCATTATTGTCCCTATTACCCTTCAAGACTTATTTAAAACTAAATAAAGGACTTATTTTCAGATATAAGTTAGAATCGGCTAAGGATTGAGCCATGCAGTAGAGCACTTTTCTTGCCTGTGTGAGGCTTGTGTTCCAGTCTAATACTGCAAAACAGAACCAAACAGATGGAATCACAGAGAATAGAACCAGACAGACAGGCAGAACCAGATCACATAGAACAGAACCAGATGACAGAACAGAACCAACTAGGCAGAGAAGCACAGACAGACAGAATAAGATCAGACAGACAGAATCAGATATAGAGAGAGTAACAGACAGACTGAAGTAGACAGACAAAACAAACCAAATATACAGATCCAGACAGGCAGATGGAAGGAGACAGAACAGAACCATAAACCATATAGATAAGATACATACAGACAGATAGGCAGAGGCAGGCAGACAGAAAAGAGTCAAATAGGCAGAATGAACTAGACAAGCAGAAGCAAACAGAATGGAAACAAAACAGAACCACACAGACAGAGCAGAAGTAGACAGAGAGACAGACAAAGCAGACAGAACAGAACCACACAGAGCACATCCAGACAGGTAGAACAGAACCAGACAGAGCAGATCCAGATGGACAGAAGGGAACCAGACAAATAAAAGCAGACAGACAACATGGAAACAGAACAGAACCAGACAGAGCAGAACCAGACAGACAGAGCAGAGCAGAAAAATAGACCAAATAGAACAATACAGAGCATATCCAGACAGGTAGAACAGAACCAAATAGACCAAATAGAACCAGACAGAGCAAATCCAGACGGACAGAAGAGAGGCAAACAGACAGAACGGAACCAGACAGAACAGAACCACACAGACAGAGCTGATAGAGAAGAGCCAGAGAAGCAGACAGACAGGACTGAGAGCTATGTGTGTCTGAGTTCTGCTTGTGCTTGACTCTGTCTGGCTGTCATGTGGATTCACTCACTCCTGCATTCCTCTGTGCATTCAAGTGCTCGTTTATGCTTCTGTGACTGTGCAAAGCAAGCACCTCCTATCCCTGGGAGATTTGGAACAAACCCGACAATAATCAGTGGCCTCGTGGAGTTCTCTTTCTTTCAGAACAGCAAGCAAAATTTGGAACATAGACGGACAGTTTTCTTATTGCAGTTCAGTAGCACAACAATCGTGGTGAGAACTTTCAGGTCTGGATGAATAGTTACTGTACCTGACTGCCACCAAGATCCAAGACAAGGTCCCACCAAGGTCCAATCCTGTCTCTATGTCACTCTTCCCCAGTCTCTATGTCACCACTTCCTTCCTCTTGCCCTTCTCCCAGAGTAATCAAAACATTAGTTATTGTCTATTCTCTTGTTTCTCTGTGTCTGACAGATGAGTGAGATCATTCAGTATTTGTTCTTTTCCCACTGACTTATTTCACAAAGCAGTATCTTTGGGGCTGGAGTGATAGGACAGTGGGTAGGGCATTCTCCTTGCATGCAGGTTTAATCTCTGGCATCTCATTTGATCCCCTGGGCACCACCAGGAGTGATTCCTGAAACAGAGTCAGGAGTAACTCAAAAACATTGCTGGGTATAGCCCAAACCAACTAACCAGCCAGCCAACCAACCAACCAAACAAAAGCCCAAAACATAGGGTCTTCTAAGCCTAAGTTACAATAAATGCAAAATCTTCTTCCTTCTAGTTTCCTCATGTTCATTGTATGGAAGGTTGTCATTTCTTTAGGCTTTCATCTGCCCTTGGACATCAGGTTATTTCCATATTCTGGCTGTGGATTAAGCACAGCAGTGAGCTTGGATATGTATTCAGTCTTCTTCTGCAGGTCTGTTTTTGTACTCCTGTAAGAGATGCCAGGAAGTGGCAACACTGGGTTCTATGAAAACCCTAATCTTCATTTTGTAAAAAAAAAAACAAAAACAAACAAAAAAAAAACCTGTACATAATGAATTCAGAGACGCTGAACCAGATGCACCCTCAGGGGAGGAAGGTTCTTTTTTCACCACATCTCTGAAAGTCAAAACCAAACTAAACCAGAACAAAAGAAAATCAGGAACAGTCTTGAAAGTCTTGGGCACTGCTGTGGTGAGGTGCAGTAATTAGATGCATCAAAACCATTCATGTTATCAATAGCTTTGTAACAGTTCTTAATGAAATAAAATTTTATAAATCCCATTCATATTAACACTATTATAACCATATTACCTAAATCAACAACAACAACAACAACAAATCAAGAACAGTAATAATAGCAACCTTGAGTCTGACATAAGCTGTATAGAAAGATCAACAAGGGGTGGGCTTAACGATGCTGGAGGAATGGGGGTGAGCAGAGGGTTCAGCAGAGAACTCCTGGGGGTGATGCTGGAGGAGTGAAGGGCATGAGAGGCAGCCAGTCCCTTGCCCCGGGGAAGCTGTGGCAACAAGTGGGAGGGACGCTGTGGAGTAGCTATGAGATTGGAGCTGGACTAGAGCTGCCAGGGATGGGGCCAAGGACCAGTAGGAGGAGGGGAGGGCCCTGCACCTCCCATAAGGATCCTCTGAGGACTCTTCTGCTCAGAGTTAGTTGGGGAGTCCAGGCAGACAGCTGTCTTTCTCCCTTTCCAATCTGTGTGCTTGAAGAAAAACACCTGTGACTGGATCTTTAATAAACTGAAACTGAAGATCCTTCTTCCTGAATCTTCCCAGTCGGAATCTCCTGGAATTTTCCAGAAGATTGTTACTGAATATCCCCAGGGGAAATCTTTCCCTGTATTACCATTCTTTCTTCCCAAGTGTTCCTTTTCTGAAAAGAAATTTTTTCTTTTCTCTTCCACTCTTTTTTGGTCTCTTTCTGAATAGAGAACTGTTATCTATCATTAGGTTTCTTTAAGCTTTCTTTTGATCTTACTAAATGATGTGTTGGTTCTGTTATACAAATCAAAGCTAATGAGACTTTGTAAGTCAATGTCCTAAGTTCTGATTTCTGTTCTCCACTCCCGAATTCTGTGTCCAGTTGCAGGCTGCTCTGTCTCTCTGCATTTTCATTTTTTGGTGAAAAAGTGGTGATTGAGTCCCAGGATTGCTGTGATGTTATGTTAGTTAAAATAAGAACAGGGCAGGTTCTTGGTGACTAATAAACATTCACTTTTATCATTGTGATCTGGATCAATAGTAGAAAAATGTAAAATGAACAGGACATAAAAAGGGTCTATAGAATTCCACTGACTAGAAGTAATCATTACTGCTGTGTTTATTCTCTTTTTCTCTGATCTGTATAATAATTTTTTTCTCTTTCTCTCAAACAAAAATGAAATCTGACACCTCGTTTGGCATCTTGCATTCCCCATCTAAACTTGATGTTCTGAACCTTTCCCTTCTATTCCCTCAGTTGGGACAATATTAGTTTTAATAGTTTTGAGTAATATCATATTATATCAAACTATTAAAATTATGTTGTATTTAAAATGATAAATGTAATTTGCTGTAGATCAATAGACTAGACTCCCATAATCAAGTTCTAATGGCTGCCATACTTACCAGGATAAATAATCCTGTCATGAGCGTACTTGCAGCTAAACCTTCGCAGATAGCTTTAATTATTTGCTAATAAATTCATAAGCATGGAATCAATGGCTTGGAGAGCATACGTATTATTAAAGTATTTGCCAAAATGATCTTTAATGTTTTTTTTTCAGTAAATTTATATTCTCACCCGTGCTGTGCTGTGTGGGACTTTTCATTTCACCCACACTTGTCAACATCTGGTATTATAAATTGTAAAGCTTTTGATGAAAAGATTATACATATTTAGTTTCTAATTATACATAGTTATACATACAAAATATACATTATTATGCATAGTTACATATAAAATTATACATATTTAGTCACTGATTATACATAGTTACTATACATAATATACATGATTACACATAGTTGCATTGCATAATACACATTATTATATATTTGGCTACTAATTTCATGTCATTATATATTCTTTTGTAGTTGTTGCTTTTGGGGGGCCACACCCTGTGATGCTCAAGGGTTACTCCTGGCTATGTGCTCAGAAGTCACTTCTGGTTTGAGGTACCATATGGGATGCCAGGGATTGAACCCAGGTCCATCCTGGGTCAGCAAGCACCCTACCATGTGCTATCGCTCCGACTCTATTATATATTCTTAATATCCATTATGAATGTTTAGTTCCTGCTGAAAATTTACACTTATGTTGTCATCTGTATTTATAAGTAACTATCCTACCTTTTGTCTATCACGTTGGTATTGATTTATAAGGACAGTCTATATAAGAAGAAATCAACACTTTGCTGACGCAATTTTGAAGTTTATGTATTTTACTTTTACTTTTTTTTTTTTTGGTTTTTGGGCCACAACAGGCGGTGCTCAGGGGTTACTCCTGGCTGTCTGCTCAGAAATAGCTCCTGACAGGTCCCCCCTCCTGGCAGGGGGACCATATGGGACACCGGGATTCGAACCAATCACCTTAGGTCTTGGATCGGTTGCTTGCAAGGCAAATGCCGCTGTACTATCTCTCCAGGCCCTACTTTTAAATTTTTTAAATTAAATCACCACGATATATAAAATTAAAGAGTTGTTGCTAATTGAATCTCAATTATTCCAATACCCATCCCTCCACAATGTGTTCATTTCCTGCCACCAATTTCACCCTCACCTCCCAACCCCAGCATGCCTCTATGGGAGATGTTTCTCTCTCTCTCTCTCTCTCTTTCTCTCTCTTTCTCTCTCTTTCTTTCTCTCTCTCTCTTTCTCTCTCTCCCTCCCCATTTCCCTTTCCTTTTTTCCTTTTATGCACCATAGTTTGAAATGTTGTTACTGAAAGTGTATCATACATATCATTTTAGTTCCTTTCAGTTCCCAGTTCTCATTCAGAGTGATTATTTCCCATTATTATTGTCATAGCACCTTCTCTGTCCTAACTGCACTAACTTCCAATTGTTTTTATTGTGTTTGGGTATTCTCATACTGTGGTGTTATATTAATATCCTGCAGATGAATTTATTGGCATCTTAACTACAGTATTCCCCCTTTTATATAGCATGTCCACTTGGGAATATGCATTTTCTTACTAGTATATATATGGCATTTGACTTAACTCTAATGAATATAAGTATCAAGTCAATTTCCAGAAACATTTCTCAAGTTTGCCTTCTGATTCACTAATTATTATTTGAGTTCCTTCTCCTGGTATTTACTCTATCAGTGGAGTTTTACTTTTAGCAATTATATTTCTTCTAAAAGTTATAATTCATAATTTCAGATTGCTTCTTTTTCATAGATACATTAGTCTCTTGAATATGAAAACATGAGTTAGTTGTGTTCTGGAATTGTTTTTCTTTCAAGGGGCATGCTGATATGATTCTTCATTGTTGCTACTTATTTAAAGAAGCATTTTTGGTTTGATTTTTTTAGGGGGACCTCCCAAATTCTTCTCAGGAGTCCTTGGATCCCCAACTGAAATTCTGTACTAACTGGACAAAGAACAAAATGTCAGGGCTTGAGGATGGGGTGCAGCTAAGTTTGGATATGAAATGTGGAAACATAAATGCTCAAAAATCATCTCCTCTCCTCTACTGTACAACTCCTCTATTCTCTTTCATCTCTTCTCCTCCCACCTCCTCTTCCCCTTCTTTCTCCTCCTTCCTTTCTCTCCTTCCCACTTTCTCTTCTTCTATAGTGACCATAGTTCTCACTGAGTCTTGGTGTTAGTTTAATTGTTTTTTAACCTTCATTTGCTTTAGTTTTTGTAGTCACATCTGAGTGAAACCATCTGGTAATTCTTTCATTCCTTTGCTTGTTTGACTAACCATAATTATGGCAAGATCCATCTATTTTCTCCACCAAGACATAATTATATCCTTTTAAGAGATGACAGAGGAGCATTCTCTTGATTAGCTAGACCCCAGCCTCTCTCTCCAGCATCTGTTCATGGACATTTAGGTCAGTTTCATGTTTTGGCTGTTGTGACTCAAGCTGCTGTGAACACGGTGGGTGCAAATATCCTCCTGGATGAGATTTTCATGCCCCTGGTTTTAATGCCTGGAAGGGGGTCTGGCTGGATCATAGGGTATTTGGGTATTTACAGTTTTAGTTATTTTTATCTTTTATTTGTTTTTTACTTACATTTAGGTGATAGGGTTACAATAGTGTTCAAGTCTCTGGTATTGGGGGCCATAGTACAGCAGGTAGATCATTTGCCTTGCTTGCAGCTGACCTGGGTTCCATTTCTCACAATGCATGGCCACAGGAGCCCTCAGGGGTGATCCCTGAGCCCAGAGCCAGGAGCAAGAAACAGCATTGTTTGGCTAAAATGCAAAAGCAAACAAAAAGCAAGTTTTGGTATTAATGTACCAAGTTACTATCCATTCCATTGCCAAACTGCCATGACCATCCTCTTCCCCAGACACTTATACTTTTTAAGCAATCTTCACATAGTTCTTGTTTTGTTTGGGATTTTTTTTTATTTTTGGTGGTTTTTTTTATTTGGGGAGGGGGCTAACCCTGCTCCTAATTCTGGAGTTACTCGGGAATTGTTAAATGACATCCAGCTCCTGGTGGTGTTCAGGGGACTGTATGGGATGCTGGGGTAGGGGGAGGAACATAGTATGGCCACATGCAAGGCAAATGCCCTCTCCACTGTACTATAGCTTCAGCCCCTTCACATTATTTTTGGTAGAGGCTGCACCAGTTTGAATTTTTACCTGAAGATCCTTGAGAAGAGACTTATTTCAGGGCGTAGAGAGCAATTGAAGCACAGAGTCTGCCCAAGTGGCTGTTAACAAGGGAGGTAAATGTAGTACTGAGCCTGGTTCCAGCACCATGGCACCTGCTCCAGTGTCCACACAATGTCTCTGGGGTTTGAGCAGGGAACCTTTTAAAAGGCATCTTTTGTTATTTTTGTTGTTGTTGTTGTTTTTGGGGGGGATACACCCAGCTGTGCTCAGGGCTTATTCTTGGTTCTTCTCCTGCTTAGGGATCACTCCTGGTGATTGCTCAGGGCACTATATGCAGTGCCAGAGACTGAACCAGAATCTGCTGCAGGCAAGGCAAGTGCCTTCCCCACTGTACTATAGCTTTGACTTCCTGGGGAGATCTCTGAAGAAAACAGCTACATAGTGGGATTGAGTCCACAATCTTCCATGTGCCCATGTGCTGCTGATGGGCACAGAGCAGGCAGTAGAAATGCAAAACAATCATGGCAGGAAGAGGAATAGTGGAATCTCCTCGTGACCCTTTTCTGATAGAAAAGCACCAAGTGGACAGAGATCAGTAGAAACTGAGAGAAACACTCCAGAAAGTCAAAATTCTGAGACAAGAGAATGTGACAGGCAATCAGTCCAGAATGAGCCAGTGTTTCTGGCATCTAGGGAACAGTCATAAAAGCATGTAGTATGCCTGGCTACCGACACAGGCACACCGTACTCCAAAACAAAGCATCCCTCGTGACCAGTTTTGTAGATGCAAAGTGTCTTTGTGTTCCCCTGCACCTCTTCTGGGCCCAAAACCATGCTGTGCAGTCCTAAACTCAGCCATGTTCTCACGTCTCCCCAGGTTCAAGCTGCTGAGCCAGGAGGAAGGAGAGTATTTCAATGTGCCTGTGCCACCCGAAGGAGGGGAAGGTAATGAGGAGCTGCGGCAGAAATTCGAGGTGAGACACCCACCCTGGGCTTTGTCTTTTCTGCATCTCCAGGAAATTCTCTATGTTGGACTCTGGGCACTATTTTTTACATGTTTCTGCCAAGACCTAGGATGGCTGTTCCTTGTGCACTATTGTTCCAGAAACTTCTGCTTGTACTACAGGAGCCCCATGAAAGGTCATCACCTCATGCAACAATGTCCTTATTTATACCTAGAATTTCCTGGAGAGTGTGTTCAAGTGGTCAGGGCACTTGGGATGAAGGACATGGAAAGGGAATGATCGTTTTAGTTTTGTGGATTTTATTTATTTATTTTTGGATTTTGGGGGTCATACCTGGCAGTTGTCAGGGTTTAGTCCTGGCTCTGCACTCAGTAATCACTCCTGTTGGTGCTCAGGGGATCTAATCCAAGTTGGCCTGAAAAGTAAGAATCCTCCTCTGGCCCCTTATGTAGTTCAAAAAAATTTTTATTGAGTGGCCAGAGTGATATTACAAGAGGTAAGGCATTTTCCTTGCATGAGGCCTACCTGGGTTCAATCCTAACATTCTATATGGCCCCCTGAACCTGCCAGAAGTAACTTCTGAGCACAGAGTCAGAAATAACCTGTCAGTTCAAAAACCAAACAAACATATATATATATATATATATATATATATATATATATATATATACATATATGTACATAAAACATATGTATTGAATCATTATAGTATACAAAGTTATAAAACTGTTCATAATTAGGTTTTAGTAACACAATGTTTTGGCATATCCCTTCACCAACTTCCCCAGTTTCCCTCCTTGCCCCCAGCCTATCACTATCGCAGACACTTTTCTTTCTTTCTTTTAGACACTATGGTTTACAATACTGTTACTGAACGGGTCTCATGTATATCACTTTATCTCCTTTCAGCACCCACTTCTGGTCCAGAGTGATCACTTTCCCCTGTCACTGTCATGGTGGTCCCTTCTCTCCCTAACCTCTCTTCCTGTATTGTGACAAGCTTTCTACTAAGGCCAGTCCTCCTGGCCTTTGTTTCTCTTGTTATTGGGGATTATCCAAGGAGTGATACTTTCAGTGGCAGAATCAGGCAGACTGACTGAGTGGTGGAATCTGAATTCATCCCTCTAGACAAAGGGAGCCAAAAGCTTCAGTCAAAAGCTTCAGCCAAAAGCTAAGCTTCCCTCAAGGATCTGAACATTCCAGAGAAGGTGCTCTTCGATCTGACCTTGGGCTCACTGCCCAAGGTGAATTACTTCTCCTTGGGGGGGTGGGGGGGATAGGGGAGACACACACACACACACACACACACACACACACACACAAAAAAAAAACTTTGGACTTTCTGAGAATGACAACTGTGTAGGACTCATCTCAGGCTTTACTAAAAAAGTGTTTGGGGAAGATGGCTTTTGCGCACTTTCATTATGTGTTGTATTGAGTGATTTTAAGTCATTTCAGAAGGGAAAATACATTTTGTTCAAGAAAACTCAATATACAAGGTCTATTGGGAAATCAATTCTAGAGGATCCATAATGGCCTGTTTACTGGAAAAACAGGTGTGGAATCTAAGAGAAAGCTGGTTGCCATCATTATTTATCAGCCACACAGAAATCTTTTTCTTTGAAAATATGACTGGGTAAAGGGGAGAAAAAAGGTACTTAAAGAATACACAGAGGGGCATGTAACAACTGAGAGGACAGAGTCCTTACTGAAATGGCAAAAAGTTAAAAGAAAAAATATGCGATTGGAGTGATATCACAGCAAGTAGAGTATTTGCCTTGCATTATGCCAACCCAGGTTTCATCCCCGATGCCCCATATTGTCCCTCAAGCCTGCCAGGAGTTATTTCTGAGTGCAGAGCCAGGAGTAACCAACCTTTGAGCATCACTAAATGTGCTGACCTTCCCCCCCCCAAAAAAACACACACACACACAAAAGGGGAAATGTTCTATTCAGACACAGGCAGACATGCAAAGGCCTTGAAGTGAAGAGGTAGAAAGCTACGACTTAAGTAGAAGTAAAACCCAGTATGGACAGTAGGGAGGAAGCTAAAGGCAAATCAAAGCATAGGAGGGAAAGTAGGTAGGAATTAGAGCAGAAGGTCCATAATGTGTTTGCCTTGATGCAGAAGGACGGTGGTTTGAATCCCGGTATCCCATATGATCCCCTGAGCCTGCCAGGAGTGCTTTCTGAGCGTAGAAGGTCCATAATGAACTGTGCAAGGATATGATCATTTCTCCCAAGAGCCAGGTGAATTTTTCCTTCAGCCAGACACATGGTACTTGAAGGGTATTGACTTGTGACACCTCTATGTCACCTCAAAGCCTGGATTGTGGTGATAGCCATTCTTCAGTGGTATAAGCCTACTTAGAAAGTTGTGGAACACACACTCTCAGTATTCTCCAGTAAGTTGGACCACAGAGAGTCGCCCCCACAGAGCCGACATTGAAAGACAGAAGTAGTAGGATTTGTGGAGAATAGACCAGACTGGTGAACAGGGCCAAAAGTCCAACCTTCCAGAGAAATCTTTCCAGCTCTTCCCTCAACTTCCTTATGAAGTTGTGTCCCTCAGCTATATTGTTGAAAATATGCTGCTGTTTGAAAGACATATCCTTGCTGACAATGAGTTTCAGTTTGGCCAAATAACTGTCTTGATCCTGGGACAACTGCGATGACATTTCATAATCCCAAAAACCTGCATAGAGTCTCTGTCCGGGCCAGTTGGTGGCTTGAAACATAGTAACTGTTTTATCTTCAGGAAACAAAATACGTCTCTTTATTTCTAGCAAGAGCCTGCAAATGCTTGTTGATGCTTGAATTTTAATCGCGCCATACCCTAGTTGTTGATTAAAAATAAGAAAGAAAATATTTCCAACAGATCAAAAATTGTTCTCAGACACAGAGAAGTTTCAGTTGACCTTGAGCGTGAGAAATGTAATCCCAGCGCGATAACCAATTAGTGCCTAGAATGACTCAGAAATTACTTTCAAGCCTCTTATCTGGAGAATTCTGAGTGACGGGAAAATTGAGCTGCTCGAATGGAGGTAATAGAATTTCACGGTAGGATGAACTTGGTGCCGTTGCTACATGTGGTATATTTCGGCACGTCAGTATTGGCTTTAATTGGACCATGACCAGAATTGGGGGCCTCACTGGGCCAATGAATTTACCCATGGGCCTGGGATGGAAAGACTCCATTTGGGATGAGACAGAATTTACCATTCCATCTGGACATCACTTGGAGTACCAAAACAAATCCAACTCTCTTGGAATTTTTCTTTTTCTTTTTTTGGGGGTCACACCTGGCAGTGCTCAGGAGTTATTCCTTGCTTTGTGCTCAAAAATTGCTCCCAGCAGGCTGGGGTGAGGGAGCCATATGGGATGCTGAGGATCAAACTGGATTGGTTCCAGATTAGCTGTGTGCAAGGTGGACAACCTGCTGTGCTATTGCTCCAGTCCCTCTTGGAATTTTTCTTAATGTAATAAAAATGCCCACTATGCACCATGTATGTAGGATTTAGAAGCACTAACCCCTTTCATTCAACCCCCTTAACGGTGAAGACTCTTCTACCCATTGTTCATCAGTGGATGAAGAAAGGAAGGTCCACAGAGAGGCTGAATAAATCCCTACTATTCCCTTGTCCTGCTTTGAGTTTCTCTAGAAATAGATTCCACAGGATTCAAGTTGTAAATAGTTTCTTGACAGACTTTAAAGACTCAGAAGCAGGCAGTTTGCTCTGGAGGTGGTCCCCAGAAAGGACTTCAAATTGGTGTGAAATTGTGTGGAAAAAAGAAAGGGGGGAGAATGTAGATCAAGCAAGGGGACACTTTGTGCAGTGGGGTACAGTCCTGCTGGAGAACTGGGGTGGGGGTGGAGCTGAATGTGCACCTTGGGGTTTCCCAATCTAGGGGCAGGAAATAGAAGATAGAACAGTCTCCCCAGCTCCTCTTTTATTCCATGCTTCCAGAGACTGTGCTCACCCACCCTTTCAACATCTGGCTGCATGTTTGTATTAAAAAGGAGCCGCAGGCCAAGTCACTGGGTTAGGGGTGGGGCACAGCTACAGCCCCAGATACGTCTGGGAATCGTGGCAATGTCCACAAGCTGCATTTGGCAGCTGGGTTTGAGTGCAAGCTCTCTCTGCCCCTCCTTTGTGGAAGAAATAGAGCCCCCCCCTCTCTCTCTTTCCCATCCTTGATCCTTCCCTCCCCCATCTCTCCTAGCTCCTAGCTTTAAACTTCCCCTGCAAACTGAGAGCATGATAACCCTGAAGGATCTCAGATTAGGTGAGGATGGAATGTTGTAAGATAGAATGTTGGCCAATGTCTGGCACATCAGACCCTTCAAGTGTCGATGCTTGCCATTATCCTGATCACAATCAGCTCCCCTAGGGAATGAACCAAGCCCAGTATGACTCCATGTCACATTTGGAAGGGCTGCAGTGTGTGTTTCTGGGTAACCCTGAGCCCACTGAGGTCTGTATCTGCACTGTGGGTGGCTGGAAGGAGATTTAGGTGGAGTTCAATGGTTGGATGGAGCTTAGACAGGCATCCGCCATCAGAGAGGGAGTCTGGATATGACCCTGGGGACTGCTGGGATAGAAGCCAGTTGTGGGGTCACCTAGATGGAGTCTGGCTGTCCCTAAAGTCCAGTCTCTCTGCTTCCTCTCTGGGCACTATGTTCTGTGGCTCTACAGCTCCCATTGCCTTTAGTATTTTCTTATGCTCAAAGGCACATTCAAGTCAAAAGACAAAGAAACCCCCAGCATCTTCCTCAGAAAATATTTACTCTCTGTCACTGGCAGCTTTTAGAGGCACACAGGATGGCTCTTGTCCACCAAAGGCTCCTCATGTTGGGGTGCCCCAACATTTTCAGGATAACTTTTGAAAATAACAGGTAAGCGTACTGGAGTTCAGGAAGAGTACTGAAGCCCACTGTCAGGGTGAAGTGGGGACTGTGGCAGGTGAGAATATCTTTTTCACTCAAAGACTAGAGTTTCCTCTAATGGGCACTGCAGTGGGCCCCAGGAAAATGCAGAGTGAAAGAGACCCAGTTCTTGTCCCCCTGTAGCATACGTTTTCATTAGCAGAGGGAGACAGGAAATTCAGAAGCAGAGAATTATTAGTTTGTGAGGCAAGAGGAGGGAGCTAGGGGCTAAGTTGTTTCATGACATACTCTTTTTATTCCACAGAAATTTACCATAATTTACAATGCATATCACAGTTGAATTTTAGACATCCAATGTTCTAGTAACAATCCTGTCACTAGTGTTAACTTCCCTCCCCCAGTGTTCTAGGCTCCTTCTCTTACCCTCCCCTACTCCCAGTTTGCCATCTTGACAAGCACCTCTTTCGTGTTTGTTAATGTTTGGTTATCATTATTTCAGTGTTGTTGACTCTGTGGACTGGATATTTAGCTCTGTCCTTCCTTAACACCACTAATGCACCTGAATTCCCTGGACGCTGTGAAGCTCCAAAACATTCAAGACTGTTTATTTGCCTCTAGACAGTAGCCTTTGACTGATCTTTGTCACTTTTCATGCTTGGGGAATGCACTGCCGCAGTCCACCCAGGGCCTTTCTTCATTCTTCAGATCCTTAATGCTGCAGGCAAGTTGGCTGATGTTTTTTGAGAACTCTCCAGCAAAGGATTTATTGCTGCCATGATTCTGGTGATCTGGGTCTTGTTTCTCAGAATCTTTGGCTTCTCCCAAAACCTCACTGAGGACTTGAATGTACTCGGTGGCACCTTTAAGGATATCAACTTTTCTAGGCTTCCTTCTTTGGGGAAGAAAGGGCACAAGTGCCTTCAGTTTGGCAAAACCTTGGTTGAGATTTTTTTTATCCACTCGCACTCCTTGGCACTGGCCATGCATGTCGCTCGAACACCAACTGCAGGTCCTCGGTGGACAAGTAGCCACAGGACAGCCTCTTATGGTGGCAGATGGCAGCCGGCTGTGGCAGTGGCCCAAATTGTTCCCATAGCACATCATGAAATATTCTGAGAAGAGAGTGCCAGGCCCCCGGGACAACACATACAAAGGCCTTGGGGGCAGGAACTGGTTCAATGATTTTTCAAGAACAAGGAGACCAGAGTGGACATAACAAGAAAGGGACAGTGTCAGAGGGAGGTCATGGGGAGGGGACAGGTCAGGCCTTCTGTGTCATGGGCTTTTTCTCTGAACAACACAAGAGAGGGGCTGCATAGAGGAAGTCCAAGGTACAGTCTTGCTTAGGGTCACACAGCTTGTCAGACTGGTCACTGCAGGCACTATTTTCTTGTTCCTCAAATCCGGTAGCACCATCCTACCAGCTGGTGAGTGCAGAGCTGGGCCCCTGATCTCTTCATTTCAGACCTTTGCTGCTCTCAGGGGAGAGACTAGTAGCCAGAAGCACCTTTTCTTGCTCCTCATGATAGACATATTGACACATTACCACCCCCTACCCACCCACACACACACCATTCCATTTATCTAGACAGACCCTCTGCTGGAAATGGTACCTGCAGTGTCAGGGAAATCCCTGGCAAAATTTATAGTCTCTTGGGGAGCTGGGTTTTGGGGAGAAGAACCAGCCAAAGGACTGTGGCCATTCAGTATCCATGGGGAGGAA
Source organism: Crocidura indochinensis (assembly GCA_004027635.1). Lineage (NCBI taxonomy): Eukaryota > Metazoa > Chordata > Mammalia > Eulipotyphla > Soricidae > Crocidura > Crocidura indochinensis. The sequence continues at coordinate 14,012 of PVKC010005262.1, read as the reverse complement.
GCACAGGAGGCAAGCAAATAGGAATTCACTCACACAATCTGTCCAGGTGGGCTTTCCTGAGGGGATGGAGTAAATGGAATGACCTAGTTGGCAACCAGGTGAAGAATAGCCCAGCCATTAAGGAAGCCAGAGTCTGACCCCTTCAAAAGAGATGAAAGGGAAATGAAAAGGGATTGCCTGGAAGTGAATCCTGGAGGAGTCAAGGTTGGAGAATGAGATGGGGCCTGGGTGCAGATATCCTTATCCGTGTATGCAATGGCCACCGAGGTCTTTGAGGTCGTGCTGACTCTCCTGGTGTGAGGAAGCTTCAGCTGGGTCAAGGTTTAGAGGAAATGTGTCCTACTGGGGGGGGTGGAGGTGGAAGAGAGGCTGTGAGAGTGGAGATGGAGAAGCAGGTGGGTGTATTCTGGAGAGTGTGAGGTGGTGCAAGTGGTTGTTCTAGGGGAGAGGGATCAGTTTGGGATGAAGGATGTATGGAGGGAGGCACTGAGTGGACCCAGGTCATGCCTTTTTCCCAAGATGCAAGGGCCACCACTGGATTTTGGGCATGGAGCAGCCTCCCCACTAATGTTCTACCTTATGTGCTTCTTCCTCCAGAGGGCCAAGATCGCTCAGGGGTCCAAGACCCCCGAAGAGAAAACGACGAACACCATCTCCAAATTTGAGAACAATGGCAACAGGGACCGGATGAAACTGACCGACTTCAACTTCCTGATGGTGCTGGGCAAAGGAAGCTTTGGCAAGGTAGGAATGGTGGTCAGTGGGACAGCTCCTGCCAGGCTGAGCCTCACTGCCTCCATGGTGCTTATTGCCCAGCGAGGGGAAAGACTAGAATTGGTTGATCGATCCTGCTAAGTAATGAATAAATACAGGGCAGAAGAGGCTGGACCCCTGGATCTCTCCCAAATCTCTGGAGCCTGAACTGGCTGTGCATTCCCAGAGCCTAGGTTGAGAGCAGGTGCAAAGGTCCTAGGACAGAGCAAGCGTTGACACATCTGAGGTGCCCACAGCATAATGCTATGGGTCTTCTGGAGAGGTGACGGATGTGAGACAGCAGTGCCAAGTAGGGCTTGAGGTTTGTGTCAAGGAATTGGGATTCTCTCCCCATCACAGTGGGAAGCCATTGCCAAATGTAATGGTGAGAAAGGACAGGATGAGACTTTCATCTAGAAAGGGTGACAGTGGTCCTCACAGAGAGCTGCTCCTCGGGGTTCTGAGAACAAGCTGATGTTTTTTATAAATACCAGGAGAACCCATTGTGTTGTAGCTAAGATTCTGTGAGACATATTCCCAACTTTTTTGGCCTGTTTTGAGCTTTGGAATCCCTTTGTGGGGATTCAAATGTGCCTGGAGTTAACCGCAGGTCATGAACTCAGGTGTGTAAAGAGGATAGAAAAGTTTGTCCCATCTTTGTAGCTTATTCTAAGAATCCAGACAGCCACCCTTAATTCCTCCTGGCCTGTTACAGATAGTCCATGGGTGAGGCCAATGGTGTTCTCCAGCATCTGGTGGTATTTCCTCACCTCTTCCTGCCTTCACTTACATAACTGGTCAGAAACCTTCTATGTATAGAGAGAAGTAAGAGACACATGACATCAATGAAGTTTCCAGATATATAGAGATAGGGGTGGAAGGAGAAGTAGAAATATGGATGATCACAGTAGAGGAAGATGGAGCTGGAGAGAAATTTATATCCCATCAGATTTCTATTAAAGTCAGTTCTAACTGGGTTCCCTGACTTTATACTGGTTCAGATGATCAAAGTACTTTTCATTTTGCTGCGATAAATACTTTTTAAAATTGGGCTGGGGCATTTATGGAGTTGCACAGTGGGTAGCACTGTGGGATAGTACAGTTGTCCTTGCACATAGTCAACCTGATTTTGATCTCTTGTATCTCATATGATCCCCTGAGCTTGTCAGGAGTAATTTCTGAGTGCAGAAATGGGAGCAACCCTTGGGTGACACCATATGTCTCAAAAATAAACACCCCCCCTCCAAAAAAACATTGCAATATGTAGGACATTTGCTTTGCTCATGGTTGACCCAAAATGGCTCCCTGCATTCCAAGTGGTCTCCTGAGCTCACCAGGAGTGATCCCTCAGCTCAGAATCATGAGTAAGCCTTGCACACCGTCAAGTGTGACCCCAAAGCAAAACAAAGCAAAAAAAAAACTGACATAAAGGAGTCAGAGCAATAGTACAGTAGGGAGGGTGGTTACCTTGCATGCAGTTAGCTCAGGTTTGATCCTTTGCATCATTTAGGCTCGCCATTGTAGCATCAGGAATGATTCCTGAGTGTAGAATCAGGAGGAAACCCTGAGCACCACCAAGTGTGACCCAAAAACCCAAAACAAAAGAAAAAGCTGAGGTGGTTGGGAAATTTCAAGAAAAAAAAAAAGTGAAATCCTAAGTTTTAATAAGCAGTGTCGTCAGAAGGATTATAATTTAAATGCTATTCAAAGTCGATCTCATCCCCTCCCTCCTCTCTGCTGCTGTCCTTGGCAGGCAAACTCTATGCACACTTTACATCTTTCCTGGTCTATTTCAATAAGACTAAATATGCCTTTTTATTCTTGTCCTTGTTAACTCAAACGTGAGCCCTCGCTACACAGAGTTCTGCCCCTTTGGATTCACTTAGATCTGCTTAGATATTTCTGCATGTTGGTGCAAGAGGCTTTAATTGATGAGACAAACTTCCAGAGGGCCTTGGGGAAAGATTGGGATTAAGGGGTAAGAGAGTGGCGGAATGGGTCACTGGGGATCTGTGAGGAAATTAGAGGAACAAGATCACATGTTTCTGTGGAAACTGTTATAATAATGGAGTGTTCGGTTTCAGGCACCAAATAAATTACAGATGAAAACATTCCCTGTGCTATGAAAACAAACACAAGACCAAAATTCTCTGATCCCTGAGAACATAGAGAAATGTTCTGCAGTTCTAGTCTTGTTAATCATGCTTTGAAGTGATCATGGTTTTGCATCTGAATGTTTGAAGTGATCATGCTTTTAGACCTGAATGCCTACATATAACATTTTACAACACACAGCGTTTTACAGCAGGGTAGGATCAACTCCCTTAGAAGCACAAATGGCAGTAACTATTCCCCTTCCTCCCAAAGGCATTTGCTAAGACCTGAAAAGAAAGCAATAGAAAAGTAAGTGTGAAGGCTATTGGGTTCCAAAACCAAAACCCAAAATAGTTTGGGACCAGAGAGATAGTACAAAGCTGAAGGTATTTGCCTTGCATGCAGCCAACCCTAGTTCAATTCCTGGTAGCCCATAGGGATTCCCCTCCACTAATGTGGCCAAGTATCACCAGGAGTGATACCTGAGCACAATCAAAAGTACCTTGTGAGCACAGCTGGGTGTGACCTAGAGGCAAAACCAACATTTGGACTTGGTTTTGGAGATGAAGGTTCTGTTACCTTCAGACTCAGGATCCGTCACACAGAGAACAGAAGAGACAAACAGCAGTCAAACAATAGTCAAGGAAATTTTATTATTTCTGCATGCTGGGGTCACCCCTTGTCAGGCAATGACCCCTTACTGAGCTCTCAGGCTCCTTTTTTGACCACTTTTGGGCCTACATTCTTAGGTTTTTAGGTCTGTCAGCAATATTGCCAGCACTATTGCAAAGCTAGATTACAGAAGCAGAATAAGCAGTTACTTGCATTCTCTTCTAGCTTTTAACAGTTCAGAAATGTCTAGGGTAGGCTCAGGGGCTACCCAGAGAACACTCAGGGCCACTGTGGTGGTGTACTGAGGGCACTGAGGTGTTAAAGATCTTAGTCACACAGGTCAAGTGTGCACTTCAGCCCTTTGATCTGTCCCCTCTCCCCCAAGGTTTGCTTTCTTAGATTTTCCCGACTAGGAGAGCATGTGCACCTAGAAATAGATGCCTTCGAGAACATTCCAGAACATTCCACTAGAACATTCAGCAAGTGTTTCTTTTTCTAGCCTTCATCTTCATTCTCTATATATTTGGGATTTTTTTTTTAGCTTCCTAGCTTTGTCATCTATGACTCTTTTTTTTTTTTTTTTTTTTTTTGGTTTTTGGGTCACACCCGGCAGTGCTCAGGGGTTACTCCTGGCTCCATGCTCAGAAATTGCTCCTGGCAAGCACGGGGGACCATATGGGGCACCAGGATTCGAACCTTTTGCATGAAAGGCAAATGCCTTACCTCCATGCTATCTCTCGGGCCCCGCCATCTATGACGCTTACCAGGCATTTTTCACCCCTTTGGTCTCGATGCATAGGCAGGCATGTAGATGAACTGTCCAGATTGATTATTTAAATGGTCTTCATAAGGTATTAGGGTACCTGTTGAACTATAGAAATGGCACCAATACAGTGTGCCTCTCATTACATCGTGTATCCCCCAGCCCTGAATTGCTGCCCCAGTGAACATGCATGAACAGTTTTATTTGTGCTGATATGACTTTGCTATTTGGAACTTGCTTGTGGAGATGAGTTAGGGCCAAGTCATTCTAAAGAGTTTTGCTGCTAGGCTTGAGTGGAAGCGTTCTTATTCTCTCATACTTCTGTCTCTTACCCATGGGAGGTACTATGTTAATGGCCGTGGATTTAACCTAAGTACTGTGCTCTATTCAAACCCAGAAGCTCCAAAGATCTCTGTAAAACCTCTATTGTAGAGATGATTTATGTTAATAATAAATGAAACTAGCCAGGTTTTCATCAATAAGGGGGAAAGATACTTATAATGGTGTCACCATTTGTGTTCAAAGAAATGAACTCTCTCATGGCAAGACAGAGAATCCAATGAATGAATAGGGTGCTTGTCTTGTATGTGGCTGTCCTGGGCCTGATCCCTGACACCCTATAAGATTCCTCCCCAAGCACTATTACTCTGAGTCCAGAGCCAGGGTAAGTCTTGAGTGTCACCAGTATGGCCCCAAAACAAGGAAAGAAAGAAGGGAAGGGGGAAGGATGAAAGGAAGGAAGAAGGAAGGAAGGATGGAAAGGAGGAAGAGAAGTAAAGAAAGAAAAAAAGAGAACACAAGAAAAAGAAAGAGAAAGAAAGAACTCATCTCTTTATCATCATAAAAGAGTTCCATGGTATATTATTAGATAACAATAGAAGCAATTTACAGACCTTTATGATAATTGAAGCAAAAGAAATTCTACCTAGAATGCTTCTGTTTATGTGATATACTTGTGATCTCTCCTCTTATTGAACTTCACCTTTAACCTTTTATTAGAAGAAAAAAATTTTAAGTATAGAAAAGTACAGAGATTCACTCAGGCAATATCATAGTTCCCAATATCTAAGCCCCACCAGGAACATTATTAGGCTACAATACTTCTTCCTAGGTCATGGCCACCCACATGTCCTCTTGACAAATCCATGTTAGCACGTTTCAGAGCAAGGTCAGGGGCTTGTCTGGAACCTTTCAGCAGTTTATCCTGTGGCTGGAAGTCAGTGTTTGTTTCTGACAATTTTAAAGCACTTTTGCCTGCCTATTAAGCCACTCATGAATCAGTTGTCTGCACTTTGGAAGCACATCATTTCAAACCCAATAGGTGGGATAAACAGTCATCAAAAACACACACCAGCTCTGGTGTTTGATGGGTGCTGGGAGAACCTGTGGAGGTGGGGCCCAGCTGAAGCCAGCAAAGGTTTCCCCATGGTGTGGGAAGATGCTGGAGCTCTGGTGGCAGAGTGTGATACATACATGAGCTCTGCAAATATGGTGGGACTCCCTAACCTGCTCACTGTGAAGCCACTTCCTTACCCTCCCTCCCAGCCAGGAATGGTCGGTCTCTATAACTTGAGTGGATTTTTATTAATTTGGCAAATTCAAAGGTCTGTAAACACACACACAGCTACACGCACGTGTACACAGACTCAAACACTTTAGAGACTGGATTTTCACTCATGTTACAGTCTGATTTGGGTGTTCCTTGCCTCTCCCACTCTCTCCATATGGTGGGTTAAGGGGCCTGGGTTTCTTCTGTCTTATCTGATTCCATTAATCCCTACGGCCTTGTTTTTGTCTACATTCAGAGGGCGGAGGGGGGAAGAGACAACGGAGGAGGCACAAGCTGCTTCTTCAAAGTCTTGGTTTGGAAGTGGCATCCATCAGGCCTGCCCACACTCTGATCCAAGACAAAGTCATGTGTGCATAATGCAGTGCAAGAAGACTCAGAGCATAACCACAGTGGAGAGTGAGGGTCTCAGCCACGCTCCAACATTTGCTGCTCTGATTGGAGATCTGTCTCTTGGGGACTCAAAAGACCAACAACCTTCCCTTTAAAGCACTTCATTCATAGTGCACTCCAGACAAAAAAACTTGCTTTTCTCTGTGGCATTTCCTTGTGTTCGACTCATGCAACATGCCAGGTGCTACTTTTCCTGAGGCAGAGCATAAGCCAAGAATAAATAGGCAGCAGGAAGTCAGCAACTTTTGAAAGGAAAAAAGTGGGGGAAAAGATGCAAGCCTTTAGAAATGGGGTAGTTAGGATTGGTAGTGATTGCTTCTGAATATTCCCTCCATGACTGATGTGTCAAGAGATCTAAAATCGAGAGCTGGTAAAAGAACAAACCAATAAGGCTCCTCTTGTAGTGATCGGCTATACTGGAGTAATGGCCAAGAGATTGATAGCACTCAAGCATCCTTTGAGTTACCCAGGCACCTCTTATATTAAGACACAGTTGGGGTGTTCTACTGTCCAAGGTACTGAAGCCAACTCTTCTCACTAAAAATTCAGACTGTACAGCAGAGCTGAACATAGCCTTGGACAAGTTTTTCAAATATTAATTATTCCAAGCACTTGATTATTTTAATATATATGTCTTGTATATTATTTTTCATATATAGTATGTTTGTACAATCCAATATTTTTCTTCAAATGAACTTAAGTGCTATTTCTTCTTTACATTGCAGTTAGCAATAATAGATGGGAAATTACAGTGTTTATATACCAGTCACCTATATATATTTTGACATGCTTTGGAATAATTTATCTAGAGAAACATAATTTTTTCTTTGTACAATAAAGGGTACAAGTTCTACATTGTTCTACATTGGGCAAAAAAAAAATTATCAAGACCTTACCCTTCAGTTCCAGAGAGATAGTCTAGGAGATAAGGTGCTTGCCTTGCATACATCAGACCCTGGCTTGATCCCCCAGCTCTGCATATAATTCCCTAAGAACTGCCATCAATAATAATCCCTGAGCACAGAGCCAGCAGTGTTCCTGAGCACTGCTGAGTGTGATCTGAAAATAAGCCAACAGAACTCTTACTCTCACATGACAGTTTGATTCTTCAAAGACCACTTTGTCTCCAAAGAACTTAATCTCTTTCGCTACATTCTAGGGATATATATCTGGAAGATATAAAATGTCTCAGATCCTCCCCGACCCTCACCCCCACCCCATGTCTATGCCCTTTTCTTTTGATAAGGAATATGCTCGACATCTCCTGGATCCTTTAAAAAAAAATGCTTCCTGTTGGGCTCAAGCAATAACACAGCAATTTGCCTTGCATCAGCCAACTCTGGCTCGATCCTCTGCCTCTCATGTTTCCTTGAGCCTGCCAGGAGAGGTTTCTGAGTGTAGGGCAGAAGTAACTCCTGAGCACTGCTGGGTGTGGCACCAAAACCAAAAAAAAAAGGTTCCTATGGTTTTGGTGTTCTTTTCTCCACCTGTTTCTCAGTGATTTCCCTATAGAATTCAGCTGCTATTGGCAGAAATGTTTCCCCAACCCAACCCATCATGCCATGTCTGTTTGCACTATAAATCCTGTTCAGTAGGATTCTAGAACACCCATATCTGGGCTATCAGTGGCCACCCCTTCACTCCTCCTGTTCAAATTCTCTAGATTGAAGCTGCCAATGACAACAGAGGTTAGGCAAGAGGCAAATGAATGGATCTCACAAAAGCAGTCCATGTGTGGCCCCAGGAAGAACTCAACACTGATATTGCCACTGCCTACTTTGGGGCATAATTTAGGATTCATCTATGGAGATGTGTTTGTTGAGCTTCAGCTATGTGCCAGGCCCTGTTTGGGTCATAAGAAAATCATTGTGGATGAAACTGACAATATCTGCTCTTGTGGGACATGAATTCCAGTGGGGGTTGTTGATGATGTAGCATCTAGCATTTTTGAATTCTTTGTGTAAGGCTTACTATATGGCAGCTCTCATTTAAACCCATCATATAGCTTCTCTGATGCCCATTTTGTATGCCAGCCAATGAGATACAGAAGCTGAGATAACTGGAACCAATCACACTCTAGGAGGCCTTTACTTCACAGTCCCAGTTTGCTCTAGATAACAAGGTCATTAGGGCTCTTGTTCAGTACATATCACACTGGCCTTTCCTAGACTCAATCAACTCCTTTAGTCTCAGAGTTTAAAGTTTCTCACTCTTCTTTTTTCTCTCAGCTGAGTTTCCTTCTTGGTCTTTACTCTGAGCCTCTACCCTTAGGGTTACTGCACACTGTGCTGATAGAAATTTCCAGAATTCTTATCTGCCTCTTCCTTTTTTGGTGGCTGGTTCCTACCACCTAGAAGACTGGCCTTCACTCCTTTATGGAGGGTGGAGGGAGGGGTCACACTTAGCAGTTCTCATGGATCATTCTTGACTCTACACTTAGGAATCACTCATAGGGGTGCTTGGGGCACCATATGAGATGCTAACATTGAACCCAGGATGGCCACATGCAAGGCAAGTGCCCTACCTATGGTGCTATTGTTGCAGCCCCATGAACTCCTCCTGCTAGGGTCAGGCATGCCTGCTGCCTGGGACCCACCCAAAGATGCCAAAATGTGGCAACCCAGACTGCTGGATCTGGGAGACAGAACAATGCCAGAGAGAGAGATGGGTACAAACATTGTTGTCTTTTATTTCTGCACACCTCCTGAAGTCCGCAGGGGTGGGATGGGGGTGGGTGGATATGAAGCTAGATAGAGAGAGATCACATGCTAGAGAGCCTGGAGGAGGAAGTGGCCTGTATTGTGGGACCAATCTGTCGAGGTTTGTATCTCCAGGTTCAAGAGAGTGAAAGAGGGATAGATGTGGAGCAAGCTGCATCTTGCTGATGCTTTATCTCAGACTCAGGCCCCTGGGCCAGCAGACTCTGCTCTAGTCTTACCCCTGCCCCCCTCCCAATAACTGTCAGATTCTCTTTTTTTTATACTTAGGGCAGTTGGCATTTACAGGGGGGGTCATATCCTGGTCTAGGTGGACTAGTTGAAGTCCAACTGCCAATATAGATGAGGGGATCATCACCCCTTAAAGGCACATTAACTAATTCCTTTAAATACATTAACATCTGCTCTTTTTGCTTCTCCTCCTCCTCATAGAAGACTCTCAGCTTCAGAGTCAAGTTTCACTTTACTCTTGCGTCTTCTGTCCTTTGCCTCCACATCTGGCCCACCCTATTCCCACCACCTCCAGACTGGATTGCTAGACCTGGGACCATGTCACAGGTCTAGGTGCATTGCCGTATTCATTCTACCACTGCCCTGCCAACTGGTGCTACTTTTAGCCCTGTCAGCTCTGATTGGGATCCTCTATCCATGGGCCTGGGCCACACCCCTGTTTCCCCGACACCCACCAGCTGGGAGGAGGCAGGCCCAGGTTTTGCTCTTCCCTACTTCAGGGCTCTACTCACCTCCTAGCTGCTGGTCTTTCCTTCCAGAATGACTGCTCTGTGTGGTGGCATAGAAATGTCTCTCCGATCCCCCTTGTGTCAAAATTTTTGTCTTTTGGGGCTCAGTGATAGTTTTTTCTTCTTCCAAGGGTGAGGCTCTGGGTTTGATCCTGGCACTGCAAACAATTAATCAAATTTTAAATGGTCTATTTTATAAGTGATTAGAACAAGGACAAATCTATTAATTGCATATATTAAACCATTTCTTTTCTTCTTCATCCCCTTCCTTCTTTCCTTCTTTCCTTTCTCTCTTCCTTCCTCATTTGTTTCCTCCCTCTTCCCTTCTTTCCTTCCATCAGTCCATCCTTCCTTTCTTTCTTATTTTCTTCACTCCTTCTTTCTTCTCTTCCTCCCTCCCCTCTCTTTCTCTCCCTCACTCCCTTCCTTCCTTTCTTTTCTTCTGTCACACTCCATAGACTCAGGCCTTTCTTCTGACTCTGTACTCAAGGCTCATTCCTAGAGGGGTTTGGGGGGACCATATGGAATGCCAAGGACTAAACCAGGGTGAGCCATGTAAGCTCATTCCTTGCTCACTGTACTACCTTGGTAGCTCTTAGCACACACTCTTTAACCTAAAATTTCACTTCTTCTTGGTGCTTTTATAAACAGTTAAAATGCTCTTAAGATCCCCTAAAATGATCCCAACTCTCAGCCTTGTGCCCTGGGTGCTAGATGAAGTCTCCTGTTCACTAGCTACCCCCTCCTAGTCCATCTATCAGAATCCTGGAAAGCTCCCATCTCTATTCTGCTTAGCTGATGTTCTGGGTTTGAGTCTTGAGAATAGCCTGGAGCTCCCAGCATCTGTGCCCCCCAAACACTATCATCTCCTGAAGTGCCGGAGGGAGCTGGGCCTGAATTCCAGCAGTTAAGGGATTGGGGAAGAGATTAGAAAGCAGTTTAGTTTAGAAGGTAACAAAGACCTTTTCTAAAGTCTTGGAGCCCCAGGGTAGAAGCACCTCCTAATTATGATCTCATTAGCGGTCTATAATCATGCACACACCTCCAGACCTCCACTAGCCCTGGTTATGCAACCTAGTGCTTCCTTGCCGGGCGCTATCTCCCAGCACCATATGCTGAGCTCTTTATCAAAGGGTTCACAGACAGCACTGAAGGCTTTGCTACCTGCTCCCTTCATCCTCTCCCCGGGAAGATCTGTCTGATCTTGCAACCTCACTTTCTACTTCTTGCCCAGTGATGGCACCTTCCCCCCAGTACCTCCCTGGCATCTAGTGTTGTGGACTTTTTGCCAATTCATCTTCCTCCTTCATCACCAAGCCTTGGCACTTGCCTCACTCTTCTCTATCTCTCCTCCAGCAAAAAAATGTTCTGCTTTTCCATGAACTCCCAAACAAGTAAATGACAGAGCAAGAAAGTATAAAGGTTCATTTCCTCCCCTATTTCCTCTTCCCCCACTCCCCCCAGCAGAATGAATTAACCAGAAACGAATTGTTGGGGACTTGAGTTTTATACCCCTTTGCTCTGCAGCATGCAGACTGCCAACCCAGGGAGAATAAAGAAGCCTTGGTGTTAGCCAGGACCCACCATAGCTCTGTGTATCTTCTCTCCTAGTTAGGAATTGCAGCTGGAATAAGGGCATTTCTGGAGGCACTTGCACCACATGCATAGACTCAGTTCTCAACTTTCAAACTGTGACTAGCCTCGAATTCTATATTCCCAGGCTAGAGGGAAAGATGGTTTTGGGACCCCTAGGGTCCCAACAGCCATACCGAGGTGGGGAGATTCCCCTTTCCCAGCAAGCCAAAGAAAGGAGGAAGTTCCAAAAATACTTCCAGAAAAACACATATGTGTGCATGGCACCATTTGGGGGGGCGGGGAGGGATGCACATTCAGTGGTGCTCAGGGTTACTCCTGGCTCTGCACTCAGAAATCACTCCTGGTGGGCTCAGGGGAACCTATGGGATGCCACGAATTGAATCTGGGTTGGCTGTATGCAAGGCAAATACTCTACCTAATATGTTATACCCCTTGCCCACAGCATCATTTTTGTCTAAAAGAAGGAAGGAAATCGCTAATCTGGCTGCTACATGGTATCAAGTGACAGCTTCCTTGAAGTCTGTTGATTCTAGAATCTGTTGGCCAACAAATTTTGGAAAATAATACCCAGTTCAGTCCAGTGCTCTCCTTGAAGGCTGGCTAGAGCCTATTAACATGGGAACCGTCTCCAGTGATAATTCATGGCCCCTGGTTCAATTATTGTGCTGTCAAGAGTTCTGGCCACCTTCCAGATTAATTTCTACCAAACTTCCCTGCACTGTTTTGGAGAACCACTGAATGAATCTCAGTAATCTTAAGATGAATCTCTGGTTATAAAAAGCTTCACCCCCTCAGCTTTCTGCAGCACAGGCCTCAAAAGAATCCTGCGATGATGAGCCTCCAATACATGGGGTAGTGGTTCACTTTCACTGGTTCCTGCCTTCTGCTGCTCACTGCCCCAGGATGTGGTTGCTACAGGTCTGGTGAAGGCAGGGCTCTGTGTGGGTCCATCATTCCCAGGTTTTTCAGTGAAAATATTGAAGAATAGAGATGATCAGACTCAGAGTTAGAAGGTAGGAAAGTGTATTGGAAGGTGGAGGAGAAAGGAGAAGGAACTTAACATAGAACTAAATTATGTGTGGCTCATTTGTGTGTGGAGTGGGGGTTGGGGGCTATAAGGAAAACCAAATCTTTGTGTGGGCCTAAAAAGGTTCTTGGCATTCTTTATTAATTGATTATGTTATCAAGAATGCAAGGCCCCTACAGAGTGTTCTGGTGGGTCTGAGTCTTGGGTTTGGCCATTTGCCTTAGGCCTGTTATATTAACCTCCTAGTGAGGCAAAATTCTGTGGTTGAGGAAATGTTTAAAAATGTAGGATGAGGTAGTCAAAAATGGGACTGCTCACAACAGCTGGCAAGGGGAAACGGGCTTCCTCTTTCATAGTGATCTCATTGAAAATTGCTGCAGAGACCGAGAATGTATTTTTTATACTCTCAGCATGGAGACACTGTCAGGATGTGCTTTACTCATTTACTCCTCACCAGGATCTTGGGAGCAGTTTTTCCTCCCCATTTTACAGATGAGGAAACAGGCTCAGAGACTTGTGAGTCCAGCATAACAAGAGTTGTGAGTCCAAAAGTGGGTGAAGGTTTGAACTCATCCAGTCTGGTCCCAGACACATGCCCATTAAGTAATATCAGCTGCTCTGCACCCACCATGTTCTGTCACCTTAAAGAAAATCCATTCTCTTGGAGTCTAACAGGCCAGCAAAGGAAAAAGAAAAGGAGCCCTGAGTGCACAGGAGAGATCAGTTTCTCTCTGACCAAGCTTCCTTTTGTGCTACCTAATTGCTAAAATGAATGAGGGAGGCTTGGGGTTTCCATTGCATTTTCTTTTGGTGAAAAGCTTCAATTATTTGTTTGTTTGCCTGGAAACCTTCTTAAAATGGTCAAATTCAATCGGCTTTCATTTTAACCACCTAGCTTTGTCAAATATAACCCATGATTCAGGGAGATCAGCTCAGCAGACCTGTCACAAACATCGATTTTTGCTGAAAGGGGGCCCTTGAGTGACTGAAATTGACACCTATTGATTGCTACTGAATTGCTTCCATTGAGAGCAATTAGAAAGGATCCAGTCTGTGGAGTGGAATTAGCAGTTCATTCGAATTTCTTTTCAGGGTCCAATCAAGCCCTTAAACATTTTCTCATTAAAACCAACTAAATGTCTTTATGTAAAACACCCGGGCTATGCAAGAAGTCTCCTCCCCACTTCCCCCACCCCACGCCTTCCCCACAGTCTCTGTGAATCATTCCTTCTGGGGTGTACTGACATTTGCTTATTAACAATGGCAAGTCCACAGGAGCCAGAAATGATGAGGCTAAAAGTACCTCCTCTCTAAACTTCCCTTCACACTTCTAGCACTTTCTCTGCTCAGAGCAGACATTCCATTTGATTAAGTTTAAGGTGTGACATGGAACCATTTTAAAGGGTTTAAATCTTGAGAGCCCCTGTCAGCCTGTCCTCAGAGCTGAGAAATTGCTTTCCCTTAGCAATGTCCCATGCAATGGGGCCTTGATTCTAATCCCTGTGTCTCCTTGACATAGCTTCATTGCATAGAATCCAGACTTTATTCGGAGGTTGTCTCTCTTAGGGGGTACCCCTTGGGTTTGGACCACCATGTCACAGCATGTGTTCCCCATGATTTGATTACAATAGAAATGTTGCATTGCCCTAAAATGCTCCTGTGTTCCCCTATTCACCACTCCCTCTCCCTTACCCCTAGCAACCACCGATTTCTTTCCTGTCTCCATGGTTTTGCCTTTTCCAGAATGTCA
>PVKC010005261.1:0-33538 GCA_004027635.1 Crocidura indochinensis | reverse complement strand
ACTTATGTTTTGAAGGTTGATTTCACTGGGCACAAATTTTTGGATTAATACTTGGTTTATTTTTATTATTTTAAAAATGTCTATTCTGGAGAGTAACCATCTGTGCTAAAAGGAATGTATCTTCAACTTTCAGAGAATGGAACACTTCATAGATGCCTGTTATGCCCAGTTCTTCTCTCTCTCCTTATTGATTTTGAGGACAGAGGGTAAGAAGAAAGGGTCTATTCCATCTATCCAACAATAAGAAAATAGTTGTAAAATTTACTTGAGACCTGTTCATTGTTTTTAAGGATTCTTATGTATATAAATCTCTTGATCATGAAATCCACCTGTCTCATTTCCTTTTCTTCTTTCTTCCTTTTTTCTCCATTCCCTTTCTCCCTTTTCTTCCTGTTTCTTCCTTTTATTTGTCTTTTTTAGAGGATAGAAGATAGTATTCCCAAATGCTGCTGTACAATCTAAATCCATAGAATCTGCTAGTTTCTTCCTATCTGAGGTGATGAAAATCTTGCTTCTTGCCATATCATAGATAAGGAAATTCAGGGAAAAAAAACTGCATTATAACTTTGGAAAATTTCAGAAGAATTTGCATTTAATGAGCAGTAGGGAACCACTGTAATTTCCTGAGCTGGAGGCAAGAGTTGTAGAAACTGGGAAGCTTACCTGATCATTTTAGTAGCCAGTATAGTTTCTGGGGAGAAACAAGAGAGAATATAGACTGGGGTGGCCTGGGGATAAATTTATTAACAAAAAGTGCCTGTTTGGAGACCTGAGACAAGTTGGCTGCTAAATCAATCCCTGAGAGTACCCACATGTCCAAGTGTGATTCTAGCAATTCTACTGCTTGGGGTCATCTCTAATACACTCGGAGTTTCTGACCCCTCTGCAAGAACAGCAGCTAACATGTACAAGATGATTTCCTGCAACCAGTGTGCATGACCCCTGAACACTGATCACAATGAAGGAATGCAGGGGGCCAAAGAGATAGCATGGAAGTAGGGCGTTGGCCTTGCTTGCAGAAGGATGGTGATTTCTGAATGTAGAAGTAACCCCTGCTGCCAGGTGTAACCTAGAAACAAAAGCAAAAACAAAAGGAATGCAATGGGAACTAGAAATAATAAAATTGAGGGCAGGGTGGGGAGGAGGGAGATTTGTGGCATTGGGGATGGGAATGTTGCACTGGTGAAGGGGAGTGTTCTTTACATGACTGAAACCCAACCGCATGTTTGTAATCAAGGTAAATAAAAATATTAATCTAAAAAAAATCAGTAAAAAAAACTGAGGGCCGATGAGATAGCATCACAGTAGGGATTTGCCTTGCACATGGCTGATCCAGGACCAGCCCAGGCTAGACCCCAGCATCCCATATGATCCCCAGAACCTTGCAGGAACCATTTCTGAGCCCAGAGCCAGGAGTAACCCCTGAGCACTGCCAGGTGCGGTCCAAAAACCAAAATGAAAAATAATTGGGTAAGCACCACGGAAAATTTGTGTGTAAACAGACTATTCTAAGGTGGTGATGATAGGTCGGTCACTGTAGATTCTACACACCAGCGGTTATCTGCAGACTGCAGAGGAGAGAATTTGCTGCCAAATATTTCAGAATTAACAAGTTGAAGTCTGATTCAGTATCTCTTTCCTGTGCTGCT
This sequence comes from Crocidura indochinensis, assembly GCA_004027635.1. NCBI lineage: Eukaryota > Metazoa > Chordata > Mammalia > Eulipotyphla > Soricidae > Crocidura > Crocidura indochinensis. The sequence continues at coordinate 31,889 of PVKC010005261.1, read as the reverse complement.
TTTCCTGTCCATGGCACAAACTTTTTATGATGCTTAAGTAATACAGAGTCTACAGGTAGGCAGATAGAAAACAAGGCAAATCCTCAGGGATTTGTTTCAGTTACCAACGAAACCCTGGAATAGGGAAAAGGGGGAAAATAAAAAGCAAGTGTAAAATATTTCAAAAAGGTAACTGAGGGCCCGGAGAGATAGCTGTCTTGCAAGCAGCTGGTCCAAGACCAAAGGTGGTTGGTTCCAATCCCGGTGTCCCATATGGTCCCCCGTGCCTGCCAGGAGCCATTTTCTGAGCAGACAGCCAGGAGTAACCCCTGAGTACCACCGGGTTGTGGCCCAAAAACCAAAAAAAAAAAAAAAAAGGTAACTGAAGGATATACAGTGGACAAGTGTTCATAGCTTACCTGGATTTTGTTTTTTTGGACCATTTCTGCCTTATATCAAACTGGGATCAGCTTCTGTGCAAGTACCTTAATCTTATTCTATCTTATGCCCCTATTAGAAATTACTATTTTTAAAAAATAATATAGAAACAATGGCATAAAAACAGATAGCATATTATTTTATATTTATGCATTTTATATAAAAGTACATTATACAATTAATATATTATGAATACATTTATAATATATAATTTGTATGCATTATTTATATAATACATAATTATATAAAAGTTATATATTTGAAATGTTATTTCCTTCTAATGTCAGTACATTAGGAAGAAAAATTGAAGCAATGGAAGACCATGTCATGATTTTGGCTTTTACTTCCTGTGAACTGAAACCATAGGAAATATGGGATAACTAGATTAATGAAAATATCTGAAAAGACAGTCTTTGACAAGGATCATATTTATAAGGATAAAATAAGTTAAGAATATCAAGAAGAGGAGATAAAGATATAAAGATTAAGCCATAATGAGGTGCTTGATAGTGTAAAGATTCGAGTTTCTTAGCATGACCTATTTCTAATGAGTTTTGCTATTTCCTAGTCTTGAACACTTCTTTTTCTTTCATTCCTTCAGTCCTTTAGAATCTATTGCAATAATTTAAGCTTACAATATTCTTTAAAGGTCATAAAATGGATACAAGTCAGATAGCGATTTTTTAAACATCTATTTTATTGAAGGGTTGATACAACTGATTATTTTTCTTTTACAATTTGCTTATTCTTTTTAAATATAACTGATGTTAGACAACATATACATAAATACCTTCAAGTAGAAAATGAAATATACATTATGGATTTATTGTATTTTATTAGACAAGTTGCTCACTATAGCATATTTAACCAGAAATATAACATTGATTTGACATTTGACATTCCAACCTAGCCTTGTACTGAAATGTACTGAAAACATATTTTGAATGCTTTGATGCCATTCTTAATCTTCACCAAAGGGTTCAAGCCCAAATTGAAATTGGTCATATATTTAGAAAGCATTAAAAACAGGGAGGTAAAGTGTTGTAAGAGTATTTAGAAAAGGGATTTGGCAATTTTTCATTCACAGTATTTCTGGTATAAAAGATGTTTACAAATAAACTCGTAGATGTTGGAGCAAAAGATCACATAGAAGGAATCATGCTGGAATTTGCTATTGTTTAGGAAACTTAATGGAAAAACATCAAGTTAAAAGAAGATTCTTCATTGAGGCTCAAAGTATGATTCATATGTATAAAATTCAAATGAAAGCTTTTTTTTTTTACTAGCAAAAGGGAAAATTTTACAATTGGCAATAACACTAAAAGGATAAAAAGGAAATACAAAAGCTCTCCTGAAATTGAGTATTGAAAAGAGAAAATGGGAAATCATAAAGCTATTATATAATGACAATGAAAACATATAGTGTATTTACCAAAGCACCTTCAAAGAATAAATTTTTTGAATATTTTAAATATTTAAACTGAAGATGAATGTCAAAGGAGACATTATACACAGCTTTGTGATTAACCATGGCAATTATACAGAAAACTGGTTTTATTTTGCTATACAAAAAGGAATTGGGGCTCGAGAGATAGCATAGGGGTAAGGCGTTTGCCTTGCACGCAGAAGGTCGGTGGTTTGAATCCTGGTATCCCATATGGTCCCCTGAAGCCGCCAGGAGCGATTTCTGAGCACAGAGCCAGGAGTAACCCCTGAGCGCTGCCGGGTGTGACTCAAACCCCACCACCAAAAAAAAAAAAAAAAAAAAAAAAGGAAGAATTTATGTGAGCCGAGGTTCACAGTCACAATTTTGTCAAAGCCCTGGTCAGCAGCAGGCAGAATGGGATAACACTTCTCAAGCTTCCACTGAGCCTGGATTTAAAGAATGAACAATTCACACTACCACTTGGGGAAGAAAATGTTCAAGTAAATCTAGTCATTTGTTTGTGGGGGGAAAATTCTAAAGAAATGCTGAGATGTCAGCTCTACTTGACCATAAATCACTGACTTTACCTATTCCCAGTCACTACACAGTATATACAGTATTCACTTTTCTACTTAACATTTACTGCATATATACAACAAAACTCATAACAGGCATGGAAGTAAGAAGGATATTTGGGACAGATTCTTTGTTACAAATTTTGCTACATGATCTAAAGACAAAATCAAATTTTCACAGTTCTAGGAAAAGTATTAAAGTGTTAATAAATTTGAAAAAGTGTCCACAATATGTAGTAAGAATCAAGCCCTTTATTTCTTTTTAATACAGTACAAAATGATTAGTGCTTCTTGACAATTTCCTAATAAACTTGGTAAATCAGGAGTTCAATTTCTGGGGCTCTCGTGAATCAGTCCCAAGCAGCTTATTCTGTCAAGAAAACATCGTTTTTCCCCCCTTAAGGTTTTAAAAGTGCTTAAAGGAGTTCTAATTATTTTTAGTCTATGTAAGTCCTGTGGTAAAGGTGGGAAATAGACATGGAGAGCTTTCAAAGAATTAATGATTCTATATACATAACAAATTTCCCATAGTAATTTTACCATGGTTCACTACTTCTGTAAGTCTGTTTGGGGCTGCAACAACCTAGAAATCTAGAAAGCTAATATATTGTACAATGCTTTACTAAAAGTAGCATTATGTATTTATTACATTTCATGTCTACTCTAATCTTGGTCATTCACTAGGCAAGGTCTTTTTTTTAACTTTATTTATTGATTGATTCATTTATTGGTTTCTGGGCCACACCTAGCGATACTTAGGGATTGTTCCTCGCTCTGCACTCAGAAATCACTCCTGGCAGGCTGGGGGACAAGATGGATGTGGAATCTAACTGGGTCCCTCCAGGTTGGCTGTATGCCAGGCAAATGCCCTACTGCTGTGCTATCATTCTGGCCCCAGGCAAATTATTTAAATTCTTGTAATAGCAAGAACCTTAAAAATCATCTGAAAAATGAAAGTAAAAATTTTTTCCTTGGGCATTAAGAAAAACAAAGAAAAATATATTTGGAAATGCTGTCAATCGTAAAATCATGCAAAATTTTGTATAGAAATGTGAGGAATTTAAATGTGATTAATAATTTGAAAGGATAGTTAATGAGCCTGGCACATATATACTTAGTAAGGATTCCATTCCATTCTTACTTTCTTACTTAGGAAATGGTTTTGTACTTAGGAAATGGTTAAACAGAAACTAACAGATACCATCATTAATTTGGCTTTTAAATACAGGTATACTTACTTCTATACAAATACTTTTTTTTCAGAAATGTAAGTTTTCAATTTCTTTTAATCTGTCTTGACTATATGGTGGAAATCTGGAGCATCGTGGTTCTGAGGGAAGAAGTCTTGAAATAATCTCTTCCATTAATAAAAGCAAAATATTTTTCAAAGAATAAAGTAATCTCTTGGGCAAAGTTCTGGGTTGGAAAATAATTAGTTTGAAAAATATCAGAAGAACGTTTTCAAAGTGATTTTATTTTTATAAAATGTTGAAAGCAGCAATTTAGCATTTTGAATTCTGTAACTCTTCAATATTTTGCCCAAATGCATAAGATTTATTCTGAGGGAAATTTTATGCCCAATTTTGTATGGTTCTGAGAATAATCTTAAAAATGCAAAGGCTTTCCAGGGACTTGAAACTACAATTGGAAGAATGAAATGATATGATCTGTCAATTAACCAGGTTTCTAAGAAAAATACATAAAATTAAAAGAAAATAAAGTAATGTTTAAGTTAGATTTAACCATGGACAATCAACAGAAAAAAAAAAAGCTAGTCACAGATTAAAATGCACTGAGATTATCAGATTGTTATTTTTAATCAGGGTCTTGCTTTCTAAGAGTAAAAAGTAAAAAAATGTATTTTTCATAAAGAATACTGTGGAAAAAATATGCTAAGCTTCAATAATTAGATATGAAAAAGAGAATGAAATTCTATAAAGTGCTTTAATGTACCAAAAATAGAGAAGTTAGAGGCTTCTTCATCACATTTACAGAAAGGCTGATATCAGACTTAAGAGGCAGAACAGTAGAGACAGAAACAATCTAGACTTGGAGTCAGAAGTCCTGAATTGTTGTTCAGGCTTGAGCTCTATAATCAAAAATAAACAATTCTAGACTTCAAATTTTCTCATCTTTTTTTTTTTTTTTTTTTTTTTTTTTTGGTTTTTGGGTCACACCCAGTGATGATCAGGGATTACTCCTGGCTATGCGCTCAGAAGTCGCTCCTGGCTTGGGGGACCATACGGGACACTGGGAGATCGAACCGCAGTCTGTCCTAGGCTAGTGCAGGCAAGGCAGGCACCTTACCTCCAGCACCACACCCGGCCCCTAATTTTTCTCATCTTTAAAATGAGAGGTAGAAGGACTACCCTTAAATGTGAATTTTGAGTAGGCAATGACAAGTTTTTGTTTATAAATCCTGTCACTTGATAATAAGATGATGCCATACTCATGATCTCTATAAAATGGATTATTCCACTGTAGATAAAAAGGGAATTCTAATTAATAGCACTTGAGTCAATGATTTTGCTGATTTAACCACATGAATTTTGAAATCAATAAGTTGGCTATTTTACATATGGCACAAAAGTCACAGTATAATGTTAACTGGTGTATATATATATAATATATATATATATAATATATATATAAATCATACTAGCAGTAACAACTAATGCCATTTTCTCGTGCCTCTTCAGAAAACACTATAGGATGACAGTGAGAGTTACACTTCATAAAAGTAGACAGTGTCAGACAGCAAAGTGAAGAAAATATACATATATTAAACTATCTGATACTAAATTAAGTTGTAAAACACAAAATTAGCACCAGTATATTTGTTTGAAAAAGTTTACTTAGGTAAACATTTTCTGAGAATGAAAAACATGTTCTCAAGATTTTTATTTTGAATATTAGCAGTTAAATTCAGCTGTAGATTTTTCTACAAAAGTTTAACCAACTATAGGAACATTAAAGATTTATTTTAATAATACTAATCAAGTAGTATGTTCAGTAAAATAATCATTCTTTAGTATTACATCTGTGCCAATAAAATTATTTAAATATTAAAAATTGCTTTTCTCACTAATTTTTGTATTGCTCCAATCATTAAATATATTAATTTAAAGTGTGAATGTTATTGCCCAGCCTGCTTAGGGTATGCGCTGGCAACCTCTTGTACAGGTGAAATATTTGCTTTGTCAGGTTAATACATTGTATAGTCTGCTTTGTCAAAAAAACACCAAAACATTCATTCACATAGTTATAGACTGATAAAGTAAGCTAAGATAAATAAGAATATCTTTTTTTTTTTTTTATCGCTTCTCGGCCTTTTGGCGAAGATCAAGTGTAGAATATCTTTTTTTTTTTTTTTAATTTGGTTTTTGGGTCACACCGGGCAGCGCTCAGGGGTTACTCCTGGCTCCACGCTCGGAAATCACTGCTGGTAGGCTCGGGGACCATTTGGGATGCTGGGATTCAAACCAATGATCTTCTGCATGAAAGGCAAATACCTTACCTCCATGATATCTCTCCAGGCCCAAACAAGAATATCTTGAGAAAAGCATTTGGAATGAAGGGTTCAGTGAAAGGTAAAACTGGACATTCAAATTGCACTGTTGTATAGACCAGGACAAACAGGATTTCTTTATTAGTATAATTATGTTTTTCATTTTGATTTTTACTCTTGGCAGCTTCAAACAAGTGTTTTACTGCTGTCCTACTTCCCCACCATACTTAAAGTTTTTAAAGACCCACATCCAAACTCCCTGCTTTCACATAGAACATACCAAAATCCACAGAACATCCCAGAGTTCTAGCAGGTTTTGTATTGGCTACCAAAACCCAACTAATGATTTACACAAAATGAAAGAACAGCATCATAAATGGATATTTATTCCCTCTCAATGAATATTTCATTTAAATACATGTCATATGGGAATTCTTGCCTGACATTAAATAAAAATGCCTTTGAATACTTCTTAATCTTCAACAAACAGAACACTGACAAGACAAGAGTATATGGCAGTCCTCAGTAGTTTAGAAAGTCCTGGTGAAAATAATCTAGTTATCCTCATGAGAGATAGTTTGCACATTGTACAATGAACATAGGGGAAATACAACTTTGACAAAAACAGCAATGATTTCTGTCATATCAGTGAAAAGTGCTCATTGTTTGCCTTGAGTCTAAATAATTGCTAACCAACAAGGTTGTCCAAGAACCACATGTTAAAAGATAATATACATTATGACAAAATAAAGTACAATGAAAAATGTATTTCCAGACCAATAAATCCTTCACAAAACAGAGGATACTTGAGTAGCATGTTCAAAGCCTAATTTCAAATAGCAAATTTGTTTTCTAAACACACAAGAACTTAGAATTCAGCATAATTATTAGTTTCTAAGATCCCTGGTTGGGGAAGAGTTCTATATTTTTATATTTATTCTATAACTTTCAATAGTTTCAAATTCAATAAAATGGGTATTTTAGAATTCCTGAAAGCAACTGTATTATGTAATGCTTACACACAAAAAAATCAAATTGAATATCATGATATTTGAAAATTAAAAAAATAATATCACTACTATTTTGTCTTCGCTCTACATTGATTTTCTATTCATTAAAAAAAAAGTCCAGGGGCCAGAGTGTTGGCACAAGCGGTAAGGCATTTGCCTTGCTCGCGCTAGCCTAGGACAGACCGTGGTTCAATCCCCCGGTGTCCCATATGGTCCCCCAAGCCAGAAGCAATTTCTGAGCACATAGCTAGGAGTAATCCTTGCACGTCACCGGATGTGGCCCCAACCCCTTCCTCCCAAAAAGTCCATAAAATAGCAGAGGGGTGATTGAACAAATAGCACAAAGTTAAAGCACTTGCCTTGCACGCAGCAGACCTAACTTGATCCCTGGTATCACATATGGTTCCCCAAGTACAATAAGGAATGACCCCTGAGCACAGAGACAGAAGTAACTGAGCACTCGAATCCCACCACTTCCCTTGCCCCAAAATAAAAATCTTGGGGGGGGGGGACAGGGGGAAGGAACAGTTTGGACAGACAGAACTCTAAAGAGATTTAAATTTTAGATGCTTTATAAGTGAAAATATCTATAAACATATATATAAATTTTATAATAAAACTCGTCATTTAAGTGATAACTGAATTAGATTTAAAAAGCAAAATAACTGTTTATTTTTATGGCAAAAGGAGAAAAAAATTTTACATATCTCAACCTAGAATGGGAGTACACAAAAAGACAGTCCGTATATAAAACAAACAAGTCTTAGTTGTACACATTACAGAAGATCCATTTAAAAAAAATCTATGACCCCATTGATGGTACATTTCAATGCTGGCACATTTTCTGATGCAAAGGCACTTGGAAAACCCAATATGGTTTGCTTCATAAGTTTGTAAGGTACAAACAATTTTACAAACATATGATTATACTGAAGAACGTCAACAACTGTGACATTACATATAAAACACATTTCTATTTCTTTTATTATTTCTTTTATAACACTGGTTTTGTGGGGATGAAAAGAAGTGGTTTCCAGAAGTTCATTGAAAGACATTCCAGATGATTTGAGGACCACAATCTGAATTTCTTACTGAAAAGGATGAGAAGTATCAATAATCTGAAATGGGTCACATAATCAAACAAAAACAAAATCCTGAGCCAAAGCCCTCAGAAATCAAAGTGGTTGAAGGGAAGAGTCCAAAGGACGAGACCAAAGTTTAGGAGAGATCCTCTTAATCCTGATTCGGCTGTGGACTCCTGAGAGAGCACCACTGACCCACTCTACCTGGTGTACTTGGTGCTGAGGAGTTGTAGTGATTTCTCTGTTTTAAAAAACTGCGTACAATATTTTAGATTGTACAGTACCAATAAAATTAGGTCCACAACAAAGCATAATTCCTTTTCATTTGTTAAACGGCTGCAAAGTCAATCTGTACATAAAGCTGTCTCACTCCAGCCTGAAAGGATTTAAAAAAAAAGAGAATTAGAAAATCCAACAATAACCGATTACATATTTCAGAAAATAAGAAACATTCATAATTCTGGATAAGACAGATAAAATATACTTTTCTATTATCTCTAAAAAATAAACCATGTGAACCATGCTGATATTTTAAGACATGGGGCTTCTCATCTATACATGGGGATACACTAGTACTTGACTGCTAAAATCATGAATTAATCCAGATTAACTCCTCCCATAAAAAGCCCTTTGTAAACATTTAACAAGCTACTAGTTAAGTGTAACTATCTATTAGTTATTTAGCCATTTCATGATTGCCTAATCCCTCCTGAAATTTTTTTTTTTTTGGTTTTATTTCCTATCTACATCTCTTTTTTGTCTCTATTAAAACCATTTTTTGGTGTGTTTTTGGGTCACACCTGACAGCACTCAGGGGTTACTCTTTGGCTCTATGCTCAGAAATTGCTCCTGGCAGGCTTGGGGGACCATACAGAATGCAGGAATTGGAACCATCGTACTTCTGCATGCAAGGCAAATGCCCTACTTCCATGTCATCTCTCCGGCCCCTCTTAAACCATTTTAAACACATTTTTCCATCTATCACCTCTCAAATCTCTTCACTAAGGTTTAGTCTTCAATCATAAGAAATAGTGATAGGGCTTCTTCTAGCCAGATATTTCCTCTGGCTCTGAGCCTTCAGAAAATATTCACTAAAACTTTTCTGTCTCCTTTGTTGGCTTATTTCCTCCTAATCTTTAATATGAAACAGTGAAATTACCATAGACTGAGTTTTCATATCTTCATTTTTCTCTTTGCTACCTAGGTGAGCTAATGTCCTTCCAGACTATATGCTCACCCATTTGTATATTCAGAGTAGAATCTCTTATCTACCTTACTGTTCAATTTGGCCAATACTATGACATAACCAATTTGAACAATATTCCTCTCCTCAAACCTACTGATTCTATACTTTCCAGAATGTAACGCCGCCCATAATATGCTAACTTTAAGACTTTTGAGTTTTCTTTTCTTACACATGCTAGCAAAACATATTGTCCTATTTTCAAATTAATGCAAATCCAGCCCCCTATCTATCACTCCCATTTCTGTGAACCTCATAAGAATTATCTTTCTTCCTTTGACATTGGTTGGTCTATTTCAACAAATGAATAAGAGATGGAACACTCCTTCCACCCACATACATGCAGAAACACATTCAACTTGCCTTTAATCTCATGCTTAGTTTTCCCTTTGTTTACTCGTTTCATCCACATTAGCCCTTCTGCCTAAAAATATGTCCTTTATGAAATAGTTCTTTTCTCCTCAGCAGGCAGTGAGATCCAGTGATCAGTGTTTTTATGATCACTGATAAAAAATGCATTCATTCACTTGTCCAACAAATACATTCTTACAGCTATACGGCTTATAAGCTACCTGAAAGTAAGGAAGGAGTGGAGATTCTAAGGAGGTGTAAATACAGTACGTCAGATGATAACTATATGGTATATGGTATAGGGGATAAGAAGCGGAGCTTGATACCAAAGATGACAACTGTCTCAGGAACTCCCACACTCCCTAAACAGCTCTCACTTTCCATATACTTCAGTCGTTTCCGAGCCACATCGTTTCCGAGCCACATCGAGCTGTGCTCTAGAGATGTTGCTGTGTTGTGGATCAAATGGAGTTTTCCAAATGCAATGATGTATTCTAGTCCTTTGAACCACCTCCTTGGCCCTCCACAACTCTTAGTACATTTTAGATTTTGGGGCCACACACCACGGTGTTCACTTACTGCAGATCCTGCATTAAGGGATTATTCCTGCTGAGGCTCAGAGGATCATATGGAGTGCTGAGGATCAAAGACAAGACAGCCACTTTCGAGGCAAGCACCCTACCCACTATTTTTGACTTGTTTCAATCTTGTTTGGGGGATCACACATTGTGGTGCTCAGAGGTTACTTCCTAGCTCTGCTTAGGGATCACTCCTGATAATGATAGGTGAATTGGACATGCCTGCTGGGGACCAAATGGGTCAGCAAGGCAAACACTTCACCCCTGCCCAATCCCTCTGGCCCTATCTTCTGACATAACACTGATTTGCTGTACAGTTCATCTTACTGTCACACTCCCACTGCAATATAATATCTCCAAAATAAAAGATGTGTTCTTTTCATAACTGATTCCCAGAACCTGAAGTAATGACCAACAACATCAAGAAATGTTTGTTGGGGCCCGGGAGATAGCATGGAGGTAAGGCGTTTGCCTTTCATGCAAAAGGTCATCGGTTCGAATCCCGGTGCCCCATATGGTCCCCCCGTGCCTGCCAGGAGCAACTTCTGAGCATGGAGCCAGGAGTAACCCCTGAGCACTGCCGGGTGTGACCCAAAAACCAAAAAAAAAAAAAAGAAATGTTTGTTGGATGAACTGAATTGCTAATTTCCTTCTCTGAAATAAAAAATGAGTGAGAGTCAAAGCATGTCACATTCTCCCATCATTTATAATGATGTTAAAATTAAGCCCATGTATTTCAGAAATTTATGTTGGTCTGATACTTGATAATAATCAACAAAACCTTTATACATGCCTTACACAATATTACAAGAATCTCTATGAAATGTTATAAGCTATGAAAAACAGTTAAAACAAATTATAATTGATCATAATCAATTTTGATTATAATAATTATGATTGACTTATTCAACTCCAAAATAAATTAAGAAACTTCTGAAATATTCTTCAATAGCTAATAATGCCTAGAGAAAAATACTATTGTCCTTTAAAAATTGTCTTAATTTCTCTTTAACAAAATTAGTAATGAAAGTAAAATGGACAAAATATTGGGTTATCCCCCCCACCACATACACCTCTAATATAGTGATGAGGATAGCAAGAAATGAGATAGCCTAAGGCTAAGAGAAAAAACAGAGGCTAAGTTAATTGATCTTTGCATAATCATGAGTTAATTACTGGCAATGATTTCTTCCCCTTGAGGGGTGACAGCCCCTTTAGACAAAAGCTCAGTCTAACAGCTAGTCTTTTTGCTTTATTATTTCATGCTAATGAGGGTAGCTTTAAGCAACTCAGTTTCCTATTTTCTTTCTCAATTTCCTTCAAAGCGGCGTGAAAAGTGGAATTTCCAATGAACCTTATGGTCATGATGGCTCTCTAAATTCAACTAGGGTTTGTTTGTGTTTGTTTTTTTTTGGGGGGGGGTTGGGTTTTGTTTTTTTTTTTAGCAATCTACTCATGTCAAACATTTGACAAATATTGTATATCAACTCTGACTGATATCATCAAATAGTTCACCACTGGGATGACACCATGATTTGTCTGAGGGATTGTTCTTAAAATGAGAAAGCCATGCCATACTCATTATGTCCTCTATCCTGAGACTAATGTATAGGCCATAATTCAACCAGCAACTTTAAACTGAAAAGACAGCTATTTTGAACACATGTGCACCTGTGAAAATAAATGCCACTAACGTCTAAGTGTCTTAATAATATTCATTGCTGTGGAAAGGGAAAAGAAAGAAAAGAAAAACAGAAGGAAACGTTTGGAAAAATGAGCAGGAATATGGCTATAAGAGAGGATTCATTTGCTTATAATATCTAATTCCCAACACCTACAGAACACTGTGACATTAGTTTCTGGCCAAAGAAAATAGTATTCATCTTCACCACTATAAAATGAAGTCTTGAAAAACAGTTTTACTCTTTATATCTCCAAATGAGTAAAGCAAGAAATGAGTGAATAGGACAAAATTCTAAGAATCGTAACTTGAATCTAGGTTCCTTCCTCCATAAATTGGTGGTGATGTTATCACTTATCTTGGGAAGGTCGGAACCATGATGGGAAGTTTTCACAGACTTAATGAAAGGCTGGGACCAGGGGTCAAGTGATCTCTGATGTACTGGTAGGGAAATAAATAAGGACAGAATTAAATATCCAAGCCAAAATCAACAATAATAGAACCAAGGGACCTAAACTTGAACAATCTAAACTTAAAGGAGCAGGTCAGGGGGCAAAGGATGATGGTATAGGATGCACTGTGGGTCTATTTGTGGAGGGAGGTGTGAAAGGTGGTGTGAAAGGCCCCAACTTATCGTATATCTGAAATTCAAGTATGAAGGACTTTGTAGATCACAATTGTTTCAATAAAATAAAATTTAAAAATAAAAAAGTTAATGCATCCTTCCCTAGTACAATCCTTGGCACTGCATTAGGCCCATGATAATACCCTCTTTGGCAAGCACAGTAAAATAAATTTTATTTGAGGGGCCGGGTGGTGGCGCTGAAGGTAAGGTGCCTGCCTTACCGCACTAGCCTTAGACGGACCTCGGTTCGATCCCCGTGCCCCATATGGTCCCCCAGGCCAGCCAGGGGCGACTTCTGAGCGCATAGCCAGGAGTAACCCCTGAGCGTCACTGGGTGTGGCCCAAAAACCAAAAAAAAAAATAAATAAAATAAAATAAAAAATAAAAAATAAATTTTATTTAAAGTTAATGCAAAGGGAAAATTGGAAAGAAGACTTGTTATTGTTTTCAGGTTTTTAAAAAAAATTGTTTTGATTTATTTTGGTTGAGGAGTTGGGCCACACCTGGTGGTACTCAGGAGTTACTCCTGGCTTTGTACTCAGGGCTCATTCCTGGTAGTATTCAGGAGACCATATGGGATGTCAAGGATTGAACCCATGTGGGCTAAATGCAAGGCAAATGCCATGTTATCAATCCAGTCCTTCATTTTGTTTTTAATGCCAACAGAAAATCCTGTAGTTTAAAAGCTGAATTAACACTGAATTTATCTCAAAGAAACCTAAGTACTGAAGAGACTTCATAAGTTCACATGTAGTCTTTATTCATCCACAGGAAACAAACTGGTTTAGTAAGTTTAGTAAGATTATTAACAATGGAAAATAAGCACACAAAAGGCATGCCCAAAATATATTTCTGAAGTAGTACCAAATAAGTCAAACTGAAAGCCATAATTCTGTCTTTGGATGTTGATCTTTTCAATTTAAAATTGTCTTTATATAAACTATAAAGTGAGCTTTTGATGTTTTTCTGGGAGGAGTCACACACCATAATCAGGGATCACTTGTGGCAGAGCTCAGGGGGCTCACATATAAAATATGGGTCAGTCAGTCACATGCAAGGCAAGTTTCTTATCAATTGTACCATCATTAACTTTTTTAAATAAAAAATTATTATGTAACTTCTCAATCAAAAGCAGCTATAAGACACAGTGACATAAAACTAAAATGTATATTTTATTACTAAAGTAATCCTTCTATTGGACTTCGGAAACTAAAAGTGTTTCAAGTTTTTCTACAAGAAGTAGTATTCCTAGATCATTCCTAAAAATGATTTCTTTTTAGATAATTAAGCAATTTGAGTTTTACTACTTTTGATAGCATAAAAGAAAATATAGTTTAAAATTCAGAAAACAAAACTTTTTCAATTTGATTTCATAAAGTGAAAGTATTATTGAAAACTCCAGATATATGTCTAACATATGAATATTCATTTCTACACCATCGGAAAAGAAATGAATAACCATTTCAATTTTCCATATGTTAACTAATGCAAAAATTACAAGAACTTAAAATAATTAAAAGTTACAATCTTAACTATATGGAATAATATTCTAACTTTAGGGTAATTCCGCCTCCCCTAGTCACCACCACCACCACCACCACCACCACCACCCATTTCAGGGAAAAATGTGTTTGACCATCTTCAACATGAACCTCAAGAGACCCAGCTCTGCAAGGAATGAAATCACTGGATGGACCTGAGCTGATAAAAGGGCTGAAACTATTTTCAGAGCTTCATATTTTCAAAACCCAAATACAGTTTCCAAAAACCAAAAAAACAGCTGAATAAACTTTCAATGTCAGGCATTTTAAAAGCCAAGATTTCTAGGGTTACCAGAAGAACTTCCCTCCCCTTCTTCAGTCACAAATGCAGTACTTCCTAAGCACACACCAGCTGCTTGAGCATTTCAAACCCTAGAAATTGCATTCCTTGGAAAAGCAAGACCAAGTGCCAAAGTCTTCTGAGACTCCAGGGTATAGGGGGATCAACAGAAGGTCATGGATATCAGGGTCTGTTATAACTGGCAGAAAAATAAGGTTAAAGGAGGCAATCATCTAAAATAAACAACAGAGAAAAATTAAGATTATTGCTAGCTGTACTATCGCTTGGTCTTAAAAGAGGATAGTAGGGATCAGAAAGATATAATAGTAGTTATAATGTGTCCCTGACATGTGGCTGACCCAATCCCCAAAGAAAAATTCTGTAGTAAAATAAATGGTAACAGTATGTTGTTTTGTACTAGAGTAAGCCTCATTGTCATTACAATTTAAATGATCTCCCTGCTTATTATATATACACAAAAATGATGTATTATTTTCCCAAAGAAACCTAACTATATCTTTATTAAAGAGATTATCTTTTAAATAAATTTATGCAAAGTTGAATTTAACTAAACTGTATATTATAATCTGCTGTCCTTTTCTAAAGATGTGATATGTCTCTGTCATTGTCTGTTTATATAAACATTTTCTAAGTGTGGAAGTGCAAAATCATGGTACTTGGTATGAACTTGCAGATGAAATGCTATGCTTATCAAAGAATAAAGAAATGCATCTTAGAGGGGAGTCTGTGAGCTGAGAGATAAAGAAATAAATTAAATTGGACTTTTACATTAGCCTAGTATTTTGTCCTATACAGAAAAGTAATAATTTTTACTATTGAGGATAGAACCTGATATAGTTTGTGGCAAGAGGAGGAAAGAGGTCTGAAAACTTAACTAGATCATGCTAGAAAGTCTGGCTTTATCCTGGTAGTAATAAGAAGCCATAAGTGTTTTTATTTTTTAACTTTTCATTAAAAAAAAAATTCAGGAGTTGGAGCAATAGTACAGTGGGTAGGGTATTTATCTTGCACAAGGCTGACCCAATCCTTGGTGTCCCGAACAGTCCCACAAGCATCAACCAGAATAACTCCTGAGTGTAGAGACAGAAGTAACCCCTTAAAAATGCTCGGTGTGCCGGGCCAGTGAAGTGGCACTAGAGGTAAGGTGTCTGCCTTGTAAGCGCTAGCTAAGGAAGGACCGCGGTTCGATCCCCTGGCGTCCCATATGGTACCCCCAAACCAGGGGCAATTTCTGAGCGCTTAGCCAGGAGTAACCCCTGAGCATCGAACGGGTGTGGCCCCAAAATCCCCCCCAAAAAAAAATCACAAAAAAAAAAAACAAAGAAATGCTGGGTGTGGCCCCAAAATCCCCCCCCCAAAAAAAATCACAAAAAAAAAAACAACAAAGAAATACTGGGTGTGGCCCCAAAATAAAAAGAAACAAAGCCAAAAGAATAGTGTAATATGTATATATCTACCCAGCACCTCTGTTCACTAATTGTTAATATTTTACCACATCTGCTTTATTTTTCTATACATAAATTTATTTTTAATTTTTACTTTGCTGAAACAGTTGAAAATCAGATAGCTTGCTACTTTACAATAAAATCCATCAAGGAGATTCCCTGAAGAATTATTTTCTATAATTAAACACCTGACAATGTTTGAAAAAGCACATGTGGTGCCATGGCTGCAGTTGTGTGTTAGTTATGTATGTTACTGTCTTAAGGATCTCTCCAGCCTCTGATACCACCTTTTAATTTATTTTTGTTTTGGAGCCATACCTAGTGGTGCTCCAGGGGTACTACTGAATTTTCACTCAGGGATCATTCCTGATGGCATTTGGGGAACCATATGTGGTACTGAAACCCAAACCAGGGAAGTAGTATACAAGGCCAATGATTTAACCCCTGTACTAGTCTCTGTTTCCACACCAATACTTCTATAAGGCTTTTCCAGAACTGTTCATATCTGGCAGCATTCATGGTCAACCAGTGCTATTCCTAGCAGGACTGATGGGACTATACAGTGTCAGGAGTCAAACCAGGGCCTCACACATGCATTCCATCCCATGAAGCTATCTTTCTGACCCTATAAACACTGATTTTTTGTATTTTTTGACTTTAGGGTCACATCTGGCTGAGCTCAGGGGTTACTCCTGGCTCTGTGCTCAGAAATCACTCATAGCAGACATGGAGAACCATATGGGATGCTGGGATTGAACGACTCTCATCCTGGATGAGCTGCGTGCAAGACAAATGCCCAACCACTGTGCTATCTCCCTAGCCCCAAACACTGATTTTTTTTTTAAAGACATGTAGTCAGTTTCTTCTTTAGATCTATTCTGGGGTGGGAAAGACTGGCCCATATAAGGTCCAGGAATCATACAGTCTGGCCCGGGTACATGATAAATACATGTTGTCAGCAACCCCTGGCTCATTTGCCTGTGTCATATGGTCCAGAAAAGATGCTATAAATATCCAAATGACCTTGGCATAAAATGCCCCCACTCTCCTATATAATTCTGGCAGTAATGTCAACATCTAGATTATTTTCCCAGGTAATTCCAGCCAGCTAGACTGAAAAAATAATTCATTTTCTCTCTCCTTAAATGGTACTGACATGTTTTCATTCTCCCAATATAGTATAGTGACCACTCTTACTTTGATTATTAGTCATAGTACTATGTTTACTTATGATGGCACAGCATTAACTGAAACAATTTGGCTGCAGGCATGTATTGGCTAACTCATGATTCCAAATAGACCACTGAAAAGAACTTTAAATAGCTTAATATTAAACTATTATAAAAGAGAAGGACCAATGGCATTGCTATCCCACATAAAAAATAAATAAATAAATAAACTCATCAACACAGTGCTTAGCTTTGATCTAAGGCTAATAACAAATCATTATTTTTATTCCAAATGCTAGCTTAGAATTCTTGTCTTCAAAACAAGTAGTATACATAGAGGAAAATCTACATTTGCTTACAGCTCCAATCAGTACAATGATGAGATAGCATGACAATTTTCCTTAAGAGTACTAAGTAAATTAAGGATCTCTCAAACTCAGCTGAGATTGAAAAAAATTCATTTTGTTTCCTTCTTGTTGTATCACTTATACATACAAATATTTAACACATTAAGTAGTATACATGACTAAAACTAGAAGAGAAGATAAATTTTGATTCTCGAAGCATGCAAGGAAAAAAATCATACCTGAGTAAAAATATTATGTGTTTGGCTCAAAATCCATCTGGAATCAGCATCGGGTGCTACTATTAATTTCAAAGTCCCAACATAGACGTCAGAACATAAGGTCCAAAAGTGCTGTTCTTGTAAACTATAAACTCCTTGCAACTGTTGGACCTAAAACATCAAGGTAAGGTATTAACATAATAACCAAGTAAAAAGTTCCCCACCTACTAAAAAAGTCCACGAAAACACACAGATTTTACTCTTTAGTTTGCAAAAGTGGCAGGTAGGCTATAAATTGGCAAGTAACGATAGAGCATGTCTGATGGCATGGCAGGTGTTTGGGGACTATGAATGAATACATATCAGAATTTGAAGGGAATTTTAAAATTTCAAATGCACTAATCATAGAACAAATATAAACATTAGTGAATGAAGAAAGTAGAAAAAGAACATAATAAATTCAACAAAATGAGAAGGAAGTAAGTGTGGGAGAAAAATCAATGACCCAGATATTTACCAATGACTTCGGGCCCAAGAAGGAGGGAGATGGAGGCATTTTTTATGACAATTTTTATAATTTTGCCATAACTGAAGCCCAATTACAAACATATTTGTAAACATGGTGCTTAAATAAAGATGTTATTTAAAAATAAATGAATTCAAAATAAATAAATAAATAAATGCCATATTCTTTCTTATATCAGTAGGCAACAGAAAAGGGTGAGACAGTTCTGTTTTTCTAATGGTTTTTTGAAAGTTTCCAGGACTTAGATTAAGAACCACTGGCAAGCAAGATCTCTGACAGATGGCAGTTATAAAATAGAGAGGCAATGGAATTAAAATTAAAAAAAAAGGAAATCAACTCAAATATATAAGAAACATTTTAAAAACCATAAAAGGGAGGGAGGCTCAAGATGTAGGCTGGAATGTAAGAGGCCTGAGTTTGTTTTCCAGCTCTCTAGGGTCCCCAAGAACTGCTAGGAGTAACCTATAAAAATTAAGCTGGGAACCACCAACCAAGCATAACCCCCAAAATTTAAAAATATGTACATATATATTAAGTAGATTATGAATACTATATAAATAATATATCAATATTATATATCAATACAATAGATCAATACAAATTATTATGATTAAGTAGAATTTAAATTTTCTCACCTTTTGTTTTTTGGTTTTTGGGTCACACCAGGCTGCGCTCAGAGGTTACTCCTGGCTCTACGCTCAGAAATCGCTCCTGGCAGGCTTGGGGGACCATATGGGATGCCAGGATTGGAACAACTGTCCTTCTGTATGCAAGGCAAATGCCCTACCTCCATAGTATCTCTCCGGCCCCAATCTTCTCACCATTTTAATACTATTAGTTTTATTAAAGTCAGCATGATCTCTTCTAGTCTAATATTATGTTATTTTAATCTTATTAGATGATCAATTTTTCGATTATCCATCTATTCTCACTATAAAATTAAACCCTGGTATATTAGATCTGGTACATTAGATCAGATAGTGCTGCTCTACCAAAATCCTCCAAATGGGTTTCCATACTCAGGAGAAATGAAGGCTCTCACATTCACTATATATAGGCCCAAATCATATGGGTGGGCCCTTATAACCTTATTTAATTAATCTCTGAATTCTCTTTTTCTTGCTCTCCCTCCTCAGCCACAAGTTCCACATTGTTTGGAAAGTTAGCTATACTGTTTCAAGGTATTTGGTATCCCTTCAACCTGTAGTGACCCTTCCTTCTATATTTTTGCATAACTTACTTTGGGACTTTATTGAAATGTCATCTTCTCAGTAGGCCCTTCTCTTGCTATTCTATCTACCAAGACAATATTTCCCTTTTCATGTTTTTCTGTTTTGTTTCTAAACAGAGGATATTACACACTACATTACTTACATTATCGATACTGTTTATTACCTATCTCATCTGGCAGAACTTAAGATCAGTAAGGGTAACGATAATTTTTGTTCACTTAAGTTTTGTATCATAACTTAGAATATGCCTGGATCAAGTAATTATTCAGTAAATAGTGTAATAACTGAATATATATTTAGGTATTTGGATTTTTGGGGGGGATGTTTTGTTTTATTTCAACTTTGGGGCTACACCCCAAAGGGCGGTTACTTGTGGCTTTGGATTAAAGATTCACTCCTCCTGGCATCAAATGGGATGTTGAGGTCAGACATGTGCAAAGCAAATATCCTATATGCTATACTACCATTCTGGTCCCTACTTTTAGGTATCTGTATCTCTACATAATTAAATGTTTAGGTTTTCAGTATTTTATTTTATTTTATTTTTTGGTTTTTGGGCCACACCCAGTGACACTCAGGGGTTACTCCTGGCTATGCGCTCAGAAGTCGCTCCTGGCTTGGGGGACCATATGGGAAACCGGGGGATTGAACCGCGGTTCATCCTAGGTTAGCGCAGGAAAGGCGGGCACCTTACCTCCAGCGCCACCGCCTTACCCCGGTTTTCAGTATTTTAAAAATACAATATGTATTTTAAAATGTAGATTTAAACTAATTTAACTATTTTAGATTTAAATATTTAACCATTTATATTTAACTATTAAGATTTAAACTATTTTAACAATCTGTATCTCTACATAATTAATTTGTCAAGGTTTTCAAATTTTTTAAAAAATATAGTAACTATTTTAAAATTTAGGATTTATTTTTAGAAGTACAGAAAATATCATACATAATGCAAAAGGAAAAAATATGAGGAGCAGAGATATAGCATAGCTGCCAGAAAGATATTTGCCTTGCATGGGGCTTAATCTAGGCTCACCCTAACTCTGCCAGGTGAGATCCCTGAGCAGAGAATCAAGAGTAAGGCCTGAGCACTGCTGGGTGTAGACCAACTTTCCCCACAAAAACAAAGCCAAGCAAAACCACATACAGAAAATTTGAGCTGGAGTTATAGCACAAGGGTTAAATTAAGAGTTTTGCTTTGCATGCAGCTGACCTTGGTTCGATCACTGGCCCTGCATATGGTTTCTTGAGCAGCAACAGGAGTGATCTCTGAGCAAAGAGCCAGGAGTGAGCCCTAAGCACTGCAAGGCATGGCCAAAAAAGAAAACTAAAAATAAATAAATAAATAAATAAATAAATAAATAAATAAATAAATAAATAAGGGTAGAGGGAAAATTGTCTTTCCTCACTTTACAACCACCCTTAGATCACAATATTTATATTTTCATTGCTTTAACTCTTACAAAAACTCGAATTATTTTGTTTTACTAGCAAGCAGGATAATCTGGTAAAAACAGTATTTTATGACAATTTCTCTAGCTAAAATCTATCCAATGTTTCCCACTGGACTGGAATGACATATAAAGTGCTTAGTATCACCAAAACCTCAATGTTCCTTAACATTTTTCCCAGACTTTTCAGCCAATCTTCCCTGTATTTATTATTTATTATGCTTCAGCCACAATGTTTTCTTGTTTTTCTTCTTTTTATATTTTTCTAACAGTCTAAATTAGTTCCAGTTATAGAAATCTTCTTGCATTGGCATTGGCATTTTCCTGGAAAATGCTTCTCTAGAATTTTATGCTGGTTCATTATCATCAATGTTGTAACTTCCTTGATTATGATTTAGTAAATTCAATGGCCATCTATTTCTTCTATATATTATTTATTATGTTGCTGAGACCCTACTAAATTGCAAGCCCTTTCAGAACAGGGTTACTGTCTAAATTGTTCTTCACTACATCATTAGTATCTTATGAAAATATCTGGTACAAATATCGAAGCTTAAAAATATATACTAAATAAATGCATATATCATTTGTATATAAATTTCAAAATTATTACTCAATTTCTAGATCAGGATGCTTTCAAGCACTTTTGGGGGATAATTGGTTTTTGGGCCATACCTAGTAGCCTCGGAAGACAGTATGGGATGTCAGGAATCAAACCGGTGTTTGTCTAGGGTGGGCTGTGTGCAAGACAATAAGCCTTACCACTATGCTATTCAAGCACACTTTTTTTTTTTTTTCAAAGAAAAATCTAACATTTCCCAATGATTTTATTCTGGTTTGTATAAATGACAGTCATTGTCAGTATCCAATCTCGGAAGAGATACTAAATTATACACAAATCCATTATTTATGATTAAAAATTTCAACCAGTTTGGAACCAATGTAAAGCTTTAAAACTTACCCTCTGATAGCACTGAGGCAGATTATTTTCCAACAGGGGAGGAGTCCTCTGCATTAATATTTCAACTGACTCTTTTAAAAGAGGAATAACACTAATAAAAACAAAAAGAACAAATCTATTAAAATCACATTTGACAATACCACTTGAGAGACAATCATAGTACGCATTTTTACAGTAGAATACAGTAAAGTTAATAAAAGTAAATCATATAATCTAGTTATTATTATTATAATTCTCATATGGTTAATAATATAAAGTAAAATAATTAGATTAATGTATCAATATATGAAAGATTATACTTAAAATACTAAGTAATATTTAAACACAAGAGTCACTCAAGTTATTTAAATATGACAAATGGCCAGATATTTCCAAGCTAATTTTTAAAACCTATCATGACCAAATGGCTTTTAACATTTAGAAATTATTTACTTATATTTTTTCTGAATAGTGCCTTTAATCCTTAAAGTATCATTAAATTCAAAGGTATCATTATGGTATGTTTACATGTGTTTAATATTTTCCTAATCTGATTCTGTCAGTTGTATTTCATTACATTAAAAGAAAGGTTTAAATAAAACCACTAATCTAATGAACCAATATCTCTATGGAATAAAGTATCCAAATTTGTATATATTGATGCAGCTAGTCTTCAACTAGTATTTGGAAATTATTATTTAGGCTACTTGAAAAGTTAAATGTACACAAAAGTCTAATGAATAATGATAGTGACTATTATGAAACAGTTCTGCAAACTATCTGTACATCAAAATCACTTGAAAGTTTGCTTTTATTTTTGACATATTGAACTAGAATTGAACTAGAATAATTAAGGAATCCCAGCCATCCACATTTAAAACAAACAAAAAACACTTTTAGAGTGGAGCAATAGCATAAAGGTTAAGAATTTGCTTTGCATACTGCCAAGTCTGATTTAATCCTAGCCATGCATCCAGTCTCCATGACCAGGGATTACTCCTGAACATAGAGCCAAAAACAATCCCTAAACACTGCTGGATATGGCCCAAAAGCAGCCCCCAAACTAACGGCAACCATCTTTTGGTGATTTAATGAGTCAGTGTAGTTACATCAAGAAGTAAGATCTAAAGTAGGGCTAAAGGAGAAGTCAGAAATAACTGAAATAAAAAAAATAATAATAGCAAGCAGCTGATTCTTCTCAGATGGGACCAGCCTACAGGATAAAAATCCTAGAATACTCAGATTGGGGGTGGTATGAATTCCCACACCCCCCAACTACTGGACACCCAGCAGCTCCTCATACCCCCTAACCATCTTGCTAGCAGTACAAAAAAATAAAAATAAAAAGACCACCAACTCCACACCTAAGCAACTCCACACCTAAGCTCCAAAAGAACATAATGGTCACTAAATTGCCCCATGTATGGGGTTGGAGCTAACAACTCTGGGCCCTCTCAGAATTTGGGCAGACTCCCTTTCTGCCAGAGCCCACAGCAACACCCTTCACCTTCCAATAGAAACTTCCCAGCACAATTGAACATAGTCAAACTGTCAAGCCTGTCAAGCCACTAAATTTACCCAGATCTATAGATACTGGACACCTCAAAATTTCATGTAGTGTCAACCCAGTAAGATCACAGACAATCTAATAGGAAAGTCACAGAGAGACCACTAAGATTGTGAGCATAAAAAAACAGAAGGCTCAAATAGCATCAACCACAGCCCAGTAAATCCTCAATGACTTTCATAATACGATGGAGAGATTTAACCATTTTTACAAATGAACACACAGATCAAAATTTTGATAATTCCAGGTACCTTTGTGTTGTAACAAACAACATGAAGTAAATGTCTTTATTTTTAAAAGGCTGGGTTGGGAAACTAGGGACATGGTTGGAGGTGTTGGGAATGGTGTAGGAATATTTAGTGCCTAAAACACTATTATTATGAACATTTAGTAAATCACAGCAATAAAAAACTTTCAAGAGAAATAAAATAATAAAGTTTATGCCAATTGTATATTCTTTTAAACTGTAAAATCTCAAAATCTCCAAGACTTCCTGAAGATACCTTCAGGAAACAGATATGAAAGAAATATATAACAGCTTTCAAGAAAAGTCTAGTAGGAAGAGTAAAACTAAAGTTACCATAGATGATTAGAGGTGTTTCTTTTTTTCTTTTCTTTTTTTTTTTTTTTTTTTTTTTTTGGTTTTTGGGTCACACCCGGCAGTGCTCAGGGGTTACTCCTGGCAGGCACGGGGGACCATATGGGGCACCGGGATTCGAACCGATGACCTTTTGCATGAAAGGCAAACGCCTTACCTCCATGCTATCTCCCGGGCCCCATTAGAGGTGTTTCTTAAAGATATTAAGAAAAAGAAAGGGTATTCATAAAAATTCATTGAAAGAGATTAGTCTTGCTTCATTTCACTATTATATTTTTAAGGAGGCCTTGAATATGCTAGTCAATGGGTTTCCAATAACACTTGCTGGTTAAGTGAATGACACAAACATAGATATTGTTTTAGAATCTGAATAGGATGATCCTACAAAGAAAAAATTTACACTACTCTCATACTTTAAGTACACATAGATAAACATTAGAAAAGAAGGATAACTATGAGAAACACATTCAACTAATATTTAACTGAATATCGTGAAGAAATGGACACAAAATGACCAACAGTGTAGAGGGCACAATAATAATAATAATAATAATAATAAGCTAAATAGTTCAATGGACAGATCAAATCACATCACGTGAAAATATTCTTTAAAACTATTTTTTTGATGTTTTCCTTGCTCTTGTTGTATAATGTGATAATAGTATATATGTATGACATACATTCTTGGTTGTTGTACTTGCATACTTTTTATAGTTGTTGTCTCAATGCTTACTAGAGATTGCACACTTGACTGTAGCACTGACATCTGAGTCACAGAGATTTAAGGGTCGAGGATAAGTAGATATCTCCTTTGATTTCTTATTATTCCCGAAAACTTTCATGCTTGGGCATGGAGACAGCCCCTCAATTTTCAGTTTATCCCATTTATTTATATTGCTGCATGGTCCCTAGCATAATCCTATATTGCCCCAGAGATTCCTCAACACCACCAGGTATGGCCCAAGGTGGTCTCTGTTCATCATTGGTATGGCCCCATAGCACCATATCCTTAAGGCCCTGTAGTGAACTGTCCAGCCAAACAGGCTAAAAAAAATCACAAGTAATGGCCCCCAGACTCCCTGAGCACTGCTAGGATGGTCTCAAGTTCTAAACCACCAATGAGTTATGGCCTCGATGAATCTCAGTGAGATTCAATGAGTCTCAAGCTCTAAACACAAATGAGTCATAACACCAGATAAATTAACATCTAAAACCAACCAGAGCCTGCCTGCCTGCCTGCCTGCCTACCTCCCTTTCTGTTTCCCTCCCTCCCTTCCTTCCCTTTTTCTTTCCTTTCTAGGGAGTGTTGGGAATTGAAAACAGGTTGACTATATCCAAGGCCCTACCCATTATACATCTGACCCTCTAACATTATTTTGTGATTCCAACGCCTCTTCCTTATTCTAATGTACATATCTACAATAATCTCTGTAGCATTACTTACATTATTAACACTGACTTTCAAGTATTTCATTTGCCTAAGTCAAGTGGAAAGGCAGCTTCAGATTTATTTCAATAACCTTTCCTCCTTATAGGTCTGTGTTATCTCAGCCTCTGAGTGTGAATTACACCTAATGAGAGCAATTACTGATTACTGCTATAGAAAAAGTGACAGAACTCCAAAGACTAGGTAAAAAAACCGACTTCCATCTCATTCCTATCTTGCTCTCCTCACTCATTCCTAGATAATGTATTATAAGCTCAATATAGGAAACTCTTAAGGTAAGATAAGACTCTTAGTCAGCATCCCTAAAGAAATCTCAATACTGTTAACAATCACTTAAGTGATAGTTGATGTGCATTCTCTCTTCTATAAACCAAGGAGTGACAATAACACTGGCTGACAACTTAGTTGCCAGCTTGTGAAAGGTCCCAAGCTACCCTGAAAGCTCCATTAGCTATGCCCAGGTTCCTGAATCAAGATAAACTACAAGATAAAAAAGTAAATTAGCATTATTTCAGATACTACGTTTGTTATGCATTCAAAGATCATTAACACAACCATGATCTATCAAGCTACTATGTAATATAAAAATCAGTAATTGACTGAATCATTCCCCACTGAAATCTGTTTTCTACTACATGGCTGGAAAGAGCTAAGTACACTAAGCACATTCTTTGATCCATATTTCATTTATAGCTGAATTCTAATTCTTTCATTATATAGCCACAGAACATCAATTGTCTCATTTTTAAGATGAGGAAGTAGATTAAATATCTAATCAACTTATTTTATCTTTATTTTTTGTTCAGCAAGAAAACAACTGCTAGAAAATAGATTTGGAAATCCAAAATACAGTTTGCATTTACATAATTAAAAAAACAGCAACATCAAGTGAAATAAGATATAGTTAGCTGACAACCTGATTCATGCCATCACTAATTAAGTATTCTAAAAATAAATTTATTAAGCAATCAATATTAATAAGCAAATATTAAGCATTATTAAACATGCTACTTGACATTCAATCTTTTAGAACCAAATGTAACATTACTATAGAGATGTGGAAATGGAAGCCCAGAGCACCAAACTAACTTCCTAAAGACATTATCCTAAGGATAGCAGATGGGAAAACTGGAATAGCATTATATCTTTTGACTTCAAATTCAATTTTGAAAAATTAAAATAACAAGTATTTTATAATTGCTAGGTTTCAAATATGTGTTAGGCACTTTTGTTCAAATCTTTAGTTGTAAACATATTCTATGTGTGTTAACTTCCAAAGTTTGCTAAAGGGTTAGCACCTTTGTGAAAACAAACCACTCTTGGCAGTGCTCAGGGAATCATATGAGATGCTGGATATGGAACCTGGGTCAGCAGCACCCTATACACTAAATCTTTCTAGCTATATACATGTTTTAGTAATCAATCTACAAAATTTTTAATGAAAGTAAGGTTAGAAGCATTTGTTTTTAAATAACTAAGGGTTCCTCATGGTTCTTCACGCAGGAATTACTCCTGGACCTATGGGATACCAAGGATTGAATCTGGGTAGGCTGTTTGCAAGGCAAGCATCCTCTCAAACTATACTATCGCTTTGTCCCGTACATAGAACTTTAATGAAATGTTTACTTTAAAAGCAGCCAGCATTTCATCAAAGCATATGGGCATGCTATTTAAATATTTTCCAACAGTAATTTAAAAATGACCATTTGAGCTGCTGAAGCTATAAGTAGGACCCAGAAATTGCTGTGGTAGTGGGAAGGTAAAGGGTAAGTCACACGATAATTTAAAACCAAAATTAATTTCCACAATAAATGTAAAAGTTATAAAAATGTAAAAGAAATCTGGAGAAACTCTATTTTGCCATTTAAAATTGTGTTTAGCTCAGGAGTTTGTGTCCATGTTTTCCTGATTAACTATCGTAATGGGGAATCATAAAACAGATTTACCACGGATCTATCTAGCCATAATGAAAGGATAGGGGGTAAAAGACAAGCTTTGCAAATTCCTAACTGAGCTAAGACTTAGAGCTGCATCCAAACCCCAAAAGTAAGCATTTGGAAACAATTAGAGGTCCACTTATGGTTGACTAGTTCAATTTTAACCTTAACAATGAAACATTTTCCTAGCATATATAATAAAAAATGGGTCATTGGTATATGAGTTTACCAGTAAAACAGGGTATTGTTTTATTCTCCAAAAGCTGAAGCTACTAACCAAATTTACAACTACAGAATTAAAAACGAAATAAATTGTGAAAGCTTAAACACTAACAGATTAAACAACAACAGTTAGCTATTATTCTTTATTCCCAGTAACTTTGCAATTGAAAATTATTCAAATCTTACTTCAGTAGCAGCTTTCAGTGAGTTCATTTCACTAAATTTTCTTTCAACAGTAAATAACATTATTCACAGTAATTATAAACAAATTCAAGGTTTATATGTTATAAAATAATTCAAGAACAGATGAGTGAAATCATAATAAATACATAACAACAAAAAGCTTCAGAGAGCTAAAACTGTTACTTAGATCTAAAAATAAACATCTATTAATAATAATTACAATGTAATTACAGATTAAGCATTTTGAACTGGTGTCTGAGTTAAATCCTCATGTATTTTATTAGGTTTTCTTATAATCTACAAATATAGAGAAAACTACTTTTCAAGGTACCAATAGATTTGAAGGTCTGGCTTATGCATATTTTGAAAACATAGTGAACGCAAAAGCGAAAGGAAAGGATTAACATTTGAAATGTATTTTACATTTAGGCAGGGTGACCTAATGGTAAGATATAAACATATAGCTTTATTTCCAGAAATGCAGTGAGGAGCTATCACCTATTAATCCAGAATTTCATAAGTTAAGATCCACAGGGGCAGGAGAGATAGCTCAATGAGCTGATTGCATGCCTTGCATGAAGGAGAGCTAGGTTCCATTCCCACCACTGAATAATCTCTGAGGATCACCAGGAGGAAATCTTTTGCACCAAGTCAAGATAGCTGTTGAGCATCTTCAGGTATATATGCACCCCTACCTTCACCTCCCCACAAAACAAAATTCGCACACTGTGGTTAACCTTCTATTGAGTTGCTAACTCTATAGTTTAATCAATCTATATTTAAAAGGAAACTACTCAATATTGGTTTTATATACAAATCTTTAGGACTTTGATCCAAGAGTCATAAAAAGGTCTTTTTCCTTAAACTTCTGGAACTTAGTTATAACACCTACTGCATCTCGTCTTTAGACCAAAAGTATCAGTAAATAATGTCAAATTATAAATAATTAGTAATGTCTTGTTTAGGCAACACTTAATAGCTTTCTAACTACTTTCACAACTTTATTTTCTAACTTGAGCCTAAGGAGTGACCTTAAATAACCTAAAAAGTAATGTTCCATTCTGCAACCACAGCATATAAAATGAAGCAGGATGCTAAGAAATAATTCAAACTTCTCTTCTTCTCTTTCTGTGTCTCTCTCTGACCCACTCACTCTCTCTCTCTCTCTCTCTCTCTCTCGTTTTACATTTAAAAGGTCCGCAAAGGGGGGAGAGAGATAGAGAGATAGAAAGAGAGAGAGAATAAAAGTGTCTGCTACACAGACAGGTAGAAAGGAGGGGAGAAGGAGGGAAGGAAGTAAACTGGGGCATTGGGGACATTGGTTGTGGGAAATATGTACTGGTGAAAGGATGGATGTTGGACATCGTATGGCTGAAACGCAACCATGAACAACTTTTAACTATCTCATGGTGATTCAATTAAAAAATTATTTGATAAGATCCTCAAAGGGATTAAAACAAAATGGTTTTGTTGCTTTTGCCTGCTGACAGGCAAATTTGGGCATGCAATTAATTCCAAAGCTCTACTCCAGTGTCCTCCACAGCGGGAGATGCCACAATCTTTTCGCTACCCATGCCCAACATTGCATTTAGAATATAATAAGCAATATAACTGATATATATGCTGAATATATAGTCTATTTCAAACATCAGTGGGAATATAGGATAATCCATGAGAGTGTTGGCATGACTTTCAGCTCTTCCTAATCACTTTGTCATTATTACTTGATTTAGTCATTCCCTTAAAAGAATTTCTAGGAAAGGAAATCAGAAGCACCTAATACTCTATTTAAGTGTAGATGAGAAAGAATACTTAAGCAGAAGTAATCAGCAGTCTCAATTCTTGGCATACAGTTCATTAACTTAATGAAAGTTCTTGTCTTTATTCCCCTGAATAAAAAGCTAAATATTATATCAGCAATATAAGGAAACTTTTCAGATGACCTATTATAAATTCATAGAGCAAAAGTACATATAGAGATGGAAAAGAATGAAAATTCACACCAATATCCTGTCAAAATGGGAAAAGACAAAAGAAATCAAAGCAAAAAGCTCAACAGAAATAAATGTGGTTTTCAAAGAAATGAGCAAAAATTATTTTTATTCATTTAAAATAAGGCAACATTTGTATCAAAAAGATAAAGTGACTGGAGGACCCTCCCTACCATCTCTGTTTTCAAGTGACAGCAATACCCATACTAAGATACTAAAGCAGAAAAGAAAATCTGTTTAAAATAGTTCTTATAAATGAAGAATTTTGTTTGGAAATCTAGATGAAAGGACAAGAGGCATGTTTAAATTATCAAAATTAAATTAATTATCATTTAGGTAATTTAGGAGATTGATTATTATCTAAGCAATTTCAGAAATCACAAGTTAAGTTCAAAACAAAAAAGATCAACGGAATGGAACCAGAAGTACTGATTAATTATGGCACAGCAAATACATTAAGAATTCAAGCAGGGGCCTGGGAGATAGCATGGAGGTAAGGCGTTTGCCTTTCATGCAAAAGGTCATCAGTTCGAATCCCGGTGCCCCATATGGTCCCCCGTGCCTGCCAGGAGCAATTTCTGAGCATGGAGCCAGGAGTAACCCCTGAGCACTGCCAGGTGTGACCCAAAAACTAAAGGAAAAAAAAAAAAAAGAATTCAAGCATTTAGGGCCAGAGAGGTGGCGCTATAGGTAAGGTGTCTGCCTTGCAAGTGCTAGCCAAGGAAAGATCGCGACCTCGGTTTGATCCCCCAGCGTCCCATAAGGTCCCCCCAAGCCAGGGGCAATTTCTGAGCACTTAGCCAGGAGTAACCCCTGAGCATCAAATGGGTGTGGCCTGAAAAACAAAAAAATTAATAAAAATAAAAAATAAAAAGAATTCAAGCATTTTGTTTATATATAATTCAAGTTAAAAGAATAGTAGGGGTCTAGAAAGAGACAGTACAGTGGTAGGGTGCTTGCCTTGCAAACAGCCAACCCAAGTTTGATCCCAAGCACCTCATATGATGTCCTCACTGCCTCCCATCCCCCATAAATTTGTAGACTCTGGGGCAAGAGATATAGTAAAATAGAAAAAGTACTAGTATCCCAGCACCACTATGGCTCACCTATACACTACCAAGAGTGCACTGTGGTCAGGAACTGTGGTTCCTGAGCTCTGCCAGGTACAGCCCCAAAACTGAAAATGCAAACTTTTAACTAACTTATCCAATCTATATGGTGCTTATAAATGAAATTTAGCAAAAATTAGGCATAGAAAAGGCATAACTGTAATGTTTGGGTTTGTTTTGGTTTGGTTTTTGTTTTTTTGTTTTTGCATTGTTGGGTTGGAAAGTAAAAATTTGTAGGTTCTGAGGAAAGGGAGGGAGAGGATTTAAAAAATAAAAAGTAATGCTACTCAAGGGAGTGTGGACTTCTCCAAAGGAAGAGAGAGAGAGAGAGAGAGAGAGAGAGAGAGAGAGAGAGAGAGAGAGAGAGAGAGCACCACAGCACACATCCCAGAGTTAATGTAAGACAGTAAACATCTCAAGATGAAATATGCAGGCCACATGTGTATGCAGACACCATATGCACGGCTGGCAACACACGTGCCAATTTTTTGTTTGTCTTTGGGCCACAACTGGCTGTACTTAGGGCTTACTCCTGGTTCTTTATTCAAAGATCAATCCTAGCAGTGCCACTTCTGCAGTACTAAGGGGATCATATGTGATGTTGGGGATTAAACACAGGTCAGCTACATGCAAGGTAAACACCCTACTTGCTGTACTATCATGCTGACCTCTAACTGCAATCCATGAGAGAAAGTAGAAACAACATTCAAACTAAAATATAAATTAAAAATTCTGTGTAAATTTCCTGCCCAGCTATATTCTAGCTCCCAACTGTGCTGATGAAGGCCCACTGGACTGAAGCAGTTGTAAAAAGTAAAGGCAAGACTGTATAAACAAAACATGGTATAGGTTTTTGTCTTTCCATTTTTATTTCCTCACATGTAGAATGGTTCCTTCCTCAGATATTCAAATATTGATCTTCTGTTGTCCAAATATGCAATCAATTATTCAGCCAGGATATTACAACTTACCATATGCCCTCATAAACAAAATGTCTTGTTACTTTATAATGCTGATATGTCAATTCTGCTCTCTTTAAGCATAGATCACCTGTCATACTGATATATAACTTAAATTTACACTGGGGGCCTAGGGAAGCAACTAATCAGATTTATATATATATATATACACATATATATATAAGTGCATGTATGTGTAGTAGTTAA
>PVKC010005260.1:0-33583 GCA_004027635.1 Crocidura indochinensis | reverse complement strand
ATATTTCTTGAAAATAAGACATTCTTACAGACTCTGCCAATACTGGAGTAAACTTTACTTATTTAAGCAAATTGTTCAGACTCACAGTTATTTTTAAAATGTGCCTTATATGAGGGCCAGAGAAATAGTAAAGGCGTTAGAGCATATGTTTTGCATGTAATCAACCTGGTTCAATCTCAGGAACCACATGGCCCCTTCAGGCATCATTAGGTGAAGTCTAGATGCCTCCAGCACCAAGTGTCTCTGAATGCTCCTTAAGCATTATCAGGTTCACCAAGATTATCCCTAATACCGTAGAGGCATATCCTAGCTCTCTCTCTCTCATTGAGTTGCTGACCCAGTTGATTAAAAATCTCTGGGAGGGATTCCTAGTTCCCTTAAGCATCTCTTGGGTGATAAAAAAGCAAAATGCTTTCTGTATGCTATAGACAAAAATTTCTCCTTCCTCTGGATCTCTGAGAAAAGTAAAGCTGTGGTATCTACCCTATTACCCTATAAGCATAGCTGTTGGAAAGACTTAGCTTAATGTCACCACTAATCAATTTTAAATCACCAAAATAGTTTTAATTAAGATCCCTTCTGAATGGTCTACAGAACTGAGTATAATGCATGCAAAGGGTCAAGGTGGGTGGGAAGAGACTCTGTGACAATAGTAAAGAGAAGTAGAACTTTGGTGGAAAGTGTAGTGTTGGAATGGTGTATACATAAATATTTTTAAAGAACCTTTTTGAACATGAGGCCACTAGCTATGGGGAAATTTTTTTCATAAATTTAAGCATATTTTAGAACAAATGTAAAACATGAATCAGGACATATTAATCTAGGACATATGGTTATTGCTTTCAATTTCCATACAACTTACCATAGAAATCATACTGAAATTTATGAAAATTAGATGAAAAGAATAATAGTCCCTGAATGTGTAATAAGCATGAACAAGTACTTATATTTTTGATCAATTAATTTTTTTACTATCAACACATTACAAATCTTTTGATGGCTCAGAACTTTTTAATGGAGGGATATATTAAAAATCTCACTGTCAATTTTTTTAACTAATTCACCTTTAACATTTTATATAACAAATCCCCCCAAATCAAAATTTTTAACCACGTCTGTAACTAGGGAGTTGCTTGTATATGACCATAACATGTGACTATACATTGGGAAAATTGGAACTTAAAAATAACATGAAAAAGCTACCTCCATACCATTAATTTTTTTTTTTTTTTTGGTTTTTGGACCACACCCAGTGACGCTCAGGGGTTACCCCTGGCTATGTGCTCAGAAGCCGCTCCTGGCTTTGGGGACCATATGGGACACCGGGGGATCAAACCGCGGTCCCTCCAAGGCTAGCGCAGGCAAGGCAGGCACCTTACCTCTAGCGCCACCACCTGGCCCCACCATTAATTTTTTAAGTCATTAATTAATTCTGTGACTCCCCTCTTCGAAAGACAACTATGGAGGTCACCTTGCAATATCTACAACCTTGGTTGTTGAGCATATTGTTAGCTAATTAACTAACATGTTTGCTAGTCTCAGTCTGAGACAAGCAGGGTCTTTCCTGCTTTCAGTCATATTACCAGGTATGGCCCTTTGCTTATTGTAGCATTCAATATGAAAATATAGAAAAATATTCTACAATAACTGTCAGCGTTGAGGTAGTTAGTCTTTCCCAGACACCTGTACTATGTGTTTCTTCCCCACCCATTCAAAAAATTAAATAGGACAAGCAGAAGAGCATCAAATTTTAAGCTACCTTTTGGCCCTTCTACCACTCCCTCATTCTAATTCTTTTTTTTTTTTTCTTGGTTTGGGGGTCACACCCAGCAGTGCTCAGCAGTTACTCCTGACTCTGCATTCAGAAGTCACTCCTGGTAGGCTTGTGGGACAACATGGGATGCTGGGATTTGGGGTCCATCCTGTATTGGCAGCGTGCAAGGCAAAAGCCCTCCCACCGTGCTATCTCCCCCCACTCTAATTCTTAACTATACCAGTCCTCGCACATCTTTTGAATTTCGTTCCCTGCCTCACAAAATGTCTTGTTTTCCTCCCTTACCATCTGTCAGCCAAGCTTATTGAACTTGGCTTGAAGGGTTTTCATACCATGGAAACATCTTTCCTCAAAACAGCTGACAACATATGTTAGCATATGCACTCAGTCTTTAGATTACAATGTCATTTTTAGAGTAGAGTATTGGCTTATAGCATTCATGCTATTATTCAAGTTCCATGTGTGCTGAAGAAAAAAACCAAAACTTTATATTTTCTATTTTTGCACATTTATGAGACTTGGGAAGTATTTTCTCCACCCTCTGATTTAACATGACTGAAAATTCCTTATTAACTGCCAAGATTTTGATATTGGGAAAGCCCAGCAATCTCTAAATAATGAAAAGGGCAATATTAAAAAACAATTTCTAAAAGGTAAATTTAGCAAGTTAAAAAGAATTTATTTCAGAATATAGGTACACATCCTCAGGACTAGCTCAACAAAGATGGGATTCATGATGTTCCCAAGAGTGATCAGTTCTGGCCTTATAGTTGTCACTTGCTTAGGCAAGTATGAACTATCTTTGAAGTTCCTGGCAGGTTTATAGGCTGGCTGTTCCTTTTTTAGCCTCCCCTCCCTGTCAATTCTATAACCAGCTACCCTTTTCCTCAAGAACTAAACTAAAGAATGGTAAGATGAAATGAGTACATTGGGTGGAGCAGAGGAAAGATAGAAGTTTAGTTCCAGACCCTGGAAGTCAAAGGTACTGTGCAAGTAACAACAGCTGCTGAGCAACAAATAGGCTTTATCTTCTGAAGTGGTGTCCCACTATCCTCCAGAGGACTAGCTCAATGTTGTGTGGGGACTGGAAAGAGTAACAACAAATTCTCACATCTTGGCTACATGTTCTTAATTCTCTCTAACCCAGTGACCTCTCCCTCAATTTAAGCAGAATATTTCTCTCCAGAGATCTAGAGTTGTTCTAGTTATCAGAAATGCTCTCTCAAAGACTGGGGAGAGGTATTTACAATGGCAAACTTCTTTACCTTAGATTGTGCAAAACATCTATTTCTCAAATCATTGCATAATGTTCTAATTCTTAAAAGCAATCTTGAAATATAGTTAAAAAGTAAGGCCCTTGGAAATATTTGAATTAGAGATTTTATCTCAAGTCAGAAAAACACAACTAATTCTTGGCAAAGAGGAGTAGGGTGGAGTGGAAGTATATTTCAAAGCAATGCTGCTTTAAACTTAATCTTGCTTATCTTGTCATTTTACTCTGATTTGGGACTACCTTCTGCAGTGCTCTGAAATTATTTCTGACATTGTGCTCAGGGATCATTTGGGGGGGGGGGGAGGCACTCAGGGGCTATATTTGGTACTAGGGACTAAAGCATGGTTAGTAATGCAAGGCAAGAGCCTTCTAAGGTTCCTATTTTGCCATTCTTTATCCCTTGTATGGTTCCCTGGGGAGGAGGGTAATGCAAAATATTCTGAGGTTGCCAAGGTTTCAAAACTATTCTTCACACAGAATAGTTGTTTTTCTCCTGGTAGGGGAAATGGACATCAAGCCAATCTTCAGGGAAGTGCAGATTTGAAGAATTGTGAATCACTGCTTCATCTACCACTTTTGTTAGTGTGAGCTGACAATCTTTTCTGGTTAAAAAACTGTTGTTGCTGCTGTTGTTGTTGGGTTTTTGTTTGCTTGTTTCTTTGTTTGTTTGTTTTGAGAGAAGCATGCCTGGCATAGCTCATAACTTATTCATTACTCTGTGCTCAACTTGGAGAACCACATAGATGTCAGAGATCAATGTCAGAGATCGAAACCAAGATGGGTATACAAAAGACAGGGCCTTTCCCATTGTACTATCACTCCTGCCCCTGAGTGTTCTTTTTATTTTATGATGAAAATATTTGAATTATTTCACATGTCTTTGCTGTTCTAATAAAAAAAATTAGTTATTTTTATTTGTTTGGCTTTGGGGGACCATGCCTGGCTATGTACAGTACTTATTGCTGGTTTTGTGCTCAGGGGTTGTTTCTGGTGCGTAAGGGGCCATATGTAGTGCCAGAGATCAAACTGGGGTCAACTATATGCCAGGTAAGCACTTAAGGCTCTACATTGCCTATTTTTTATTTTTTGATGACCAGACTCTTATAAAGTTTATCATCTGCTCCAGCTCTTCCCTTCTGTCAACTCACTTCCTATCTCTTTCACAGGAAGATTTGATTAAACTGATTCATCAAATTAAAGACATTGACTTAGTACCCCTTAACCAGGGAGAACAATCATTCTGGGTTAAGAGGCCCCAACT
Source organism: Crocidura indochinensis (assembly GCA_004027635.1). Classification (NCBI taxonomy): domain Eukaryota; kingdom Metazoa; phylum Chordata; class Mammalia; order Eulipotyphla; family Soricidae; genus Crocidura; species Crocidura indochinensis. The sequence continues at coordinate 29,275 of PVKC010005260.1, read as the reverse complement.
TACATACACTTTCTCTGGCCCTAAAAAGCCTGCATGCATTTATGTTCTTTAACATCCTTTCTTCAAGCATCTATTAAGATGTGTTAAAATCGGTGGTCCTCCTTTGATCCTCACTCCCTGTATTTATGAAAGTACCTTTGCTACTTCTATTTTTTTATTTTTCTTTTTTTTAAATAATTTCTTTTTTAAGCATCAGAATTACAAACATTTTTGTAGTTGAGTTTTAGTCATAAAAATAATATCTCCCTTCATGCTATTTCTCTCTTTTTTTTTTTTTTTTTTTTTTTTTTTTTTTTTTTTTTTGGTTTTTGGGTCACACCCGGCAGTGCTCAGGGGTTACTCCTGGCTCCATGGTCAGAAATTGCTCCTGGCAGGCACGGGGGACCACATGGGGCACCAGGATTCGAACCGATGACCTTTTTCATGAAAGGCAAACGCCTTACCTCCATGCTATCTCCCGGGCCCCGCTATTTCTCTTTTTATTAAATAAACATTTCACTTTAAACCTAATAAAAAGATGATATTTTTAATTACAAGAAAAATCTACTGGCCAGGAAATACATATACTAACATTCTAGATAGTATCATTAAATCTCAAAGCACCTCTGGAAGTATATGCAATTATTTTTATTTTACATATGGAAAATTGAGCTCCAAAATATATCATTAACATGCACAAATTCCAGAATTATATTCAAAAGGAGGCAGTCATTCCAGAATTATGCAGTATTTTATCTCAACCCAGTGCGTATCCTAAGATTATGTTATTCTTTTGGATACTTATGTCCACAGTTCCCAAAGTTGAATACATTCCTACAGAGTTATAGAGAACTGTATTCTTTGGAAGAAGGGGGGCACATACACCATGTTTAGTACTTATTCATGGCTGTGTGTTCAGAAATTATTTTTGGTACTGCTCAGGAAATCATACATAAAACCAAGAATTGAACCAGGATATGCTGTGTTCAAGGCAAGTGCCTTAACCCCTGTACTTCCTCTCTGTCCCCAGACAGCTATATTCTAAGTGGAGGCAGGGTATTCTCTCACATACCCTCGTATATGAGTACCAAGGCATTCATGCTTGGATTCTCATTTTCAGACTCCTTTATAAAAACTATTTTTCAGTTCTGTCAAAATCCTTCCTTTCCATGGATTACTTAAAACATATTGAAGACCACACATGCAAAGTACTGTCAGATGTTCACCAGCAAGATTACTAAACCCAAAATTATAATCAGTATTTCTTAAATATATTCCAAGGGCAGCCTCTTTTTGCCAAAGAAATAGAACAGTGACAAATGTTGCCAGAAACATCTCAAATGGTAGCTTTTAAATTAATTCTTTTGTCATTGTATATTCAGAAAACTTTTACTAATGCTCAATTTTTTCAGCCCCCATATTTAGTTATGCAATTACTTGTGGTGTCACAACTCACAGCCTAAGTAGTATTAAATAAATACTGGTTGTTTTAAGAAAATTTATAATTTAATAATGAACAATGGGCACATTGAATATTTATAGCTACTCCTTTCTTGCTGACAAAATCAAATTATTCCATTAATTCAGAAAATGATTTAAAAAAAAACCTTCTCTAGTTTTTTACAGAGTTGAGTCATTGCTCCATTTATAGCTAGTTTTTATAAGTCACTGGTTTCTATATATCAGAAATACTCTGATAACCAGTCATTGACTGGTTAGTAATAAGTGTGTGACCTCCATCTGTACAATCTGATGGGAAATTTTCTAGGTTATTAAGTCCTTCCTTGTTTACTTTTGACTGAAGTTAAGTTTAACTGCAGGATCTGATACTGCCACAGTCACTTCGTCACCAGTATTAGGATGAAATCAACATATAGAGGAATGAAGAACTCAGAAAGCCCTCATGCCATACTCTTGAACACAGTCCTGATTCTGTACCTCATATGACAATATAGCCTGAATGTTTCTACAGTCTGTGTCAGATGAAATAGGAATTTTCCATTTCCTGCATTCTAATAGTTTTGCCTTTCCTATTTAATCACTTCCTATACAACAACACAATTAACAGTCAATTAACTGCTGTATATGTTACTTGTAATAAATATTTCATAGTCATTGCATAAAATATGCTTTTTGATTTTTAGAGAAATATGTCACAAATAATATATTTTCTATTTCCAAACATGCTGAACTTATTAGATTTTAGAAATATTCTTTATTGTAAAGACTCTTTAAATCATGTATTATAGCACTAAAGTAGTTATAGGCCATAATTTCAGAATAACATTCAGGTTATATTGATATAATCAAAATCAATCCTAGTATGTAGAGAAAAGTAGAATGAATTTGTTCATCTATTTTATGATTAACCTTTTACAGTGCTGAAATTATCAGCTTATTTAAATGACTTGGAGCATAATTTTTCCAGTTACTGATCATAGAAATTACAGCCATTTATTTAAATTACTAACTACTTAATAAATTCCTCTTTGATAAATCCAAGCATGATCAAGTTAGAGACAAATTAAGCTGTCCAATGATCACTGAAAATAATTTTAAGCAGGAAATATTGAAATGCTTTTTTACTTACTAAATATCTGAACATCGCTGATTACTTTCATGCTGATTATATGAGGTTTTGTTTTGTTGATTGGTTGGTTGGTTGGTTTTGGGGTCACACCCGGTGACGCTCAGGGGTTACTCCTGTCTCTGAACTCTTAAATCGCTTCTGGCTTGGGGACCATATGGAACACCGGAGATCGAACCGTGGTCCATCCTAGGCTAGCGCAGGCAAGGCTTGTACCACTGCTCTAGCCACTTCATGCTGATTATAGAACTATTCATCAATATATAAACAAATGCTTTGTATCTAGAATTAGAGATAACATGAGCCAAGAAACCCACAATACAATCCAGATGGTACTTCTCAATCTTGGTACTTTCATCAAATTCACTTTTTTTTCCTCATCAAATATACTTCTGAATGAATTCTATTACATGATACATCAAAACACTTTTATTAGAGAACGATATTTATTTCTATTCATGCACTTTTAAAATTCCATTTCTTTTTAACCTGGTGGTGGGTATTCCCCTGATTCAATGTTAATATGTACCTAAAATACTAATGTGAATGATTTGTAAGCCACTGTGATCAAAATAAAAAAAAATGTTGGAAAAAAAATTCCATTTCTTTTTTATTTACATGCTTACAAAGAAGTTTTCTTTGGTCTAATAAGTGGAGAAATTTATAGAAACCTGTAACTCATGATGCAATGCTCTGAGAAATATTGAAATTTAATTTTGTATTTTTAGATAATTTCTTAATTTAAACACCATGGTTACAGACATGTTCTTAGTTGGGTTTCAGTCATAAAATGTACATGCCCCTTCACCAGTGTAAGTTTCCTGTCACTTCTCTCCCAATCCTTGCCTGTCTTCAAGAAAGGCTTTCTATTTTCTGTCTCTCACTATTATTACTATGTTAGTGATTAGTGTAGTTATTATACTAATAAGAGCTTACCACTCTTTTTGGCAAGCTTCAAATAATGAACTTGTCTTTTTAGCCCTTATCTTTATTGTCTCTTGGTATTATTACCATACTGTATTTTATTTTTCTTAAATCTCACAGATGAAGGAGACTTTGGGTGTTTATCTCTCTACCCTGAGTAATTTCACTCAGCATAACTATTTCCATGTTCATCCATGTATAGGCAATTTTCAAACTTCATTTTTCCATAGCTGCTTAGTATTCATTGTGGATATATACCATAGTTTCTTTAGCCACTCATATGTTGTCCAACATGCAAGTGGAAGCAAAAATAAACCTCAAAGTAAATGATGACCAGGATACAAAAATGCCCATAGAATGGGAGGAAATAGTCATCCAATACTCATTTGATAGCAAGCTAATATCTAAGATATACAAGGCACTGGTATAGTTTAACAAAAAGACTAAACATCCAATGCCATCAAAAAATGGGGAAAACAAATCAACAGTAATTTGAAAAAGAAAATCAAAGCAATAATGGTACATCATCACACACCACAGAGACTGGAACACAGGAAAAAGAACAAGAACATCCAATGCACAGAGAAAGGTACTCTCATTCACTACTGGTGGGAATGTAGCCTGGTCCAGCCTTTTTGGAAAATATGAACTTTCCTCAAGACACTAAAAATTGAGCTTCCATTCAACCAGCAATACAACTCCTGGAATAAACCCTTGGGGCCCAAAAACAATGGTCAGAAAAGCTATCTGTACTCATATGTTTATTATATCTCTAGCCAGCATAGTTAGAATTCGGAAGTAGTCAGAGTACTCAGGAACAGATGAATGGACAAAGAAGCCATGATATATCTACTCAATAGAATACAATGAAATTGTTAGGAAAAATAAAATTATGATGTTTGCTTATACTTGGATAGATATGAAGAGTATTATGTTGAGTACAGAGGGAAGGGACAGAAATAGAATGATTGCACTAATCTGTGGAATATTTTTTAAAAAACATACTATATGAATAATATCCTTTTAAAGCAATAGAAATTATATCAATAGAAGTGCAGTTAAGGCACAGAATGGACTTCTATGATGATGAGAACTGATAACTCTGGACAAGAATTGAAGATTAAAAGGAAGCAAAATTATGTGCACAATTCCCCTTTAATAACAGTATCGCAAACTCTGGTGCCTAAAAGGCAAAACGCAAAAAGAAAGAGAGAGAGAGAGTAGAAAAGTGTTTTCTATAGAGGCAGACTAGGGGAGGGAGTGCAGGACGGGTGTACAGGAAGAAAACTGGGGAAAGGTGAAATAACTGAGAGCTTAACTGAAAATTTCTTCCCAGAATCCCAAGATCTAAGACATAGAGTAAAATCATTGGAAGTTGTAATGGAGAGAGTCCAGAAAAATGCCGGCTGTTGGCATTATAGTCAGACCCTAAGTCTTATGAAAGGACTAAGTATGGAGGGAGTAATGAAAAAAAAAATTATTATCAAAAGCACTGAATTTCCAAGTTAGTAATGAAGGAAATGGGACTAGGTGGGAACTTAAACTGTGAAGGAGAGAATAGACACTTTTCTTGTGTCATACTCAGAGATGCTCAGAAGTTACACCTGGTTCTTCACCTAGATATTACTTCTGGCAGTTCTCGGGACCATATGGCATGGATTGAACTCCAGTCAGGCAAGACAAGCACCTTACCCTCTGTACTTTTTCTCCAGCCACAGTGCCCCAATGAACTCATTTTAAGACATAAGATAACCTAAGCTCTTTTGTAGATGAGGAAAGTGATTACAAATACAAATAAAATACAGATAATAATATTTCAAATAGTTTATGGGATTGAGGTCAGAAATATGACTCACAATAGTAGAACATGATGAATTTATGTAGTCTTTTTAGAGAAAAATGTGGGAAATATCTGTCAAAATTATAAATGCAGATGTCCTCTGACCTCAAACTTTTTTTTAATACAAATCTGTCTCATAGAAAGAAAAAATAATACACATGTTTAAAGATATACACTGATATTACTCACAGTAGGAAATAAAGCATCCATTGTTGAATGGAATGTTAAATCTTATCTTATTTGCTTGGAGTTTTGAGGGGAGGGGTAATTTTTGCTTACACTTACGGGAAACGCCCAGCGTTGGATATCACACTCTGTATTATTTGTTATTTTTTAATTTTCTACATAAGGATTTAATACTTAGATATATTGCAAAATCATCATTACAATACATCTGGTTAACATTTGTCATCACATACGATTACTAAATTTTTAAAAAATCAAAACATTGGGGACAGAACTGTGGTGTGGAGCAGTATGGAGTCTGCTTTGCCCTCGCTAGTCTAGGATGGACCGCGATTGATTCCCCAACGTCCCTTAGGGTCCCTCAAGTCAGTAGCAATTTCTGAGCACATAGCCAGAAGTAACTCCTGAGCATCACCAGGTGTGCCCCCCCCAAAAAAAACAAAACAATCAAAACATTTCAAGTTTATTCCCAGTGACATTATTTATTTGTATAAAAATCATATTTCATTAGAAAAGTATATGATTTATTGACTTATTTACATCAAGGTAGCGTTGGTTTCCCGAATCACATGTCTAGTAGGAATATGATTTTATGCATTTTCAAATACATGGTTTAATACCATACCCACTGCCAGAGTAATAATACCCTCAATAAGTTTATGATTCCTTTACACCTTTGAATCCATTCTCAATGTGACAATCTCAGTTTTGCAGTCAAAATCCAAGAGAGGACTTTCCATTTAGTTTTGGATGTCCCCTTGCTTCCTGTAATATTTGAAGGAAAAGTTGTACTAGTGATGGAACCCAGGGATCCCACATGCAAACTTTATGTTCCAATTCTTTAATCTCTCTGGCCTCTCACTTCTTTATAAATAAGTTTCATAAAACTTTCTTGTTTCACCACAATAAAACAAAACTGAGATCAGTAGTGAAAATTAGCACCAGAGATAGTTAAATTTCTAATACTTACTGGATAAGAACAACATGGAAAATGCAAAGACTCACAATATTTATGTTTAATAACTATATGTGTTCTTGTATATACATATTAAATATTCTGGAAGAAGATTCATCAGTTAGGAACTGGGAAGTAATTTGTGCAGGAATTAAGATGCTTCCCTTGCATGTAGGCAACACTGGATCCATCACAGGTACCTCAGCAACACCAGCAATGATCTCCTAACACAGAGCTAGGACTACTCCTGCACTTTTCCAGGTTTGAGCCAAACACCTTCCACCAAATACTCGGTAGATAGTGTTAAAATAGCTATGTTTAGAGAAATGGATTGAATGGGAAGTAAAGAATGAAAACAGTTACTCTTAAAAACTTCTGAAGACTTAGATTTTTACAGACATAAATTTATTTTATAAATTTAATAGATTGGAAAAAGATATAAAATTATTCCGCATCACAGGGTGTGACCCAAAACACAAACAAAAAACCCACAAAATTATCAGTGAAAGGAAAGAAGAAGATAGTAGAATAGGAGAATAGGACAAATTTGGCACGTTCTTTTTAAAAGAATGTGGTGATGTATATGTAGTGAAAGAGTGTATGTATAGAAAGGAGCAGAAATCAGGAATCTTTAAATCATGTATCTCAATAAAGTAGGAGATATTGTCTTCGATGAAGCTAAGGTCAATGACATGGTCTTCAAGCCTGTGTTCTCTCTGGAACACTTATTATACTTGCTTGTTTGAATGCTTCTTTGCTTACTTATTTTCCCTCAGAAGAAACTTGTGTTCTCTACCAAACATGTACTCCCTTTCTCTCCCCTCACCTCTTTCTAAATAGGTTTCAATAAAACTTGTTTGCTTCACAAAAAAAATAAAAATAAAAATAAAAAAACAGAAATAAAGGTCTAATCCATCCACATTCCTTACAAAAATTAACTGAGGCCAGTAGTAACTACTGGATCAAAATAGAGCTCCAAGACAATTTAGTCTATCCAGTCATTTTTCACAAATATTTGATCAAAAAATTGTACATACTTTGTACTACAAATAATACTACAATAGTTTCTAAAATAAGTTCCAAAATTCAGAACATATGAAAAAAAATTGTTTTAAACAGATTATTCTAAAAAGGCATCTGTGCGGACCAAATTTAGTTAAAAGGAATTAACTCTCGTGTAGATTCTACAGTACATTCTAATTCTGTCCAACTAAATTGTCTGTCAACTGAAGCGGTGTCAAGAAGTGAGAGGATAATGAATCAGTCCCTGTAGGGAAACAGTGGTGAACCCTGGAGATGAATTTTTTGTTGTACTTTTGAAACAATGAATAAATAAACAAGGGGAACCATAGCTATCAGTAATGAGAAAAGTTTTGAGACTAAGAAAACAGCAACAAAATGGAGACTACTGCACTGATGACTAACAATTTGGCCTTTAGACAGATTTAAATGACTAATGGGTCACTAGATTGCTCCATTTTCAAAGAACCATAGCTATACTAGTGTTACTTGATTGGGTAAGGGAACAGAAGTATTGCTTCAGTTTTAAAATTTGTGTTTACTAGTTTCATGAGACATGAAATCACTGAATTGAAATGTCTGATTCTTTCCAGAACTGTTAGGCTCCTGACCTTCCAACCTAGAAGCTTGGTTGCTGACATAGCAGTTGCTGACATAGCTCAATATTTTGGATAGTTTTTCTGCACTAGAAACAGAACCATTAAACCAGTTTATTGGTAATAGTGATTTTGTACCTTCTGTAGAGATCCAGATGACTTCTTAGTCTAATTATTCAATTATTAAAGACATCCAGGTTCTTTGATTCTTTAAAAAAAATAGGTATTTAGAAGAGGCAAGAACTCTTGTCCCCAATGTTTATAGAGGGGAGAACTTGTGGAAAACATTATAAATTACTGCATCTCAGTAAATAAAGACAAAGGCTTTGTAGAAGAATGGAGATGAGGCTTGTGCCTTGACAACTTACAAGGATGTACTGCAGGACAAAGTGTCATGGCTGACTTCCCATAGGGGGCTCAATCAAAGGTTTTAAGCTTTTATGTACCAATCAAAGTTATCCATCTAATCTAGAAAATTCCCATCTGTTGCCAGTAACATTGCAATCGACTTCTGAAACTTACAGACTGCTGGTCTAGGCATGCTTAACTGGATTTTACTACACATGGCTCCAAAGTTTGGTGCATAGAATTACAGACTGTATGTACCTAATGGAGAACAATAGGATAGAGGCCCATAATCCACCACCCAAATTGGTTGTAGACTGAGTAATCTACATAAAATAGCACAAATGTTAGTGCTAGACATCTCCCTCTGCTTTGTTGGGCCAAAATATTGTAGTCAAAACCTAATTATAGTGCTTTCCAAAAACTGTAGTCTGTTTAGAGTTTAAATGTATTGCACCTTCTTAAGTGGGTCATAATGAAGTTAAGTGTTACAGTGGTAGGACTATCAGGCTGAGGACCCAACACTTCATACTGTTTAAGAGACTAAAGGTAATTGTGCAAGATTTATTTTTAATTTATACTATGACTTACTAAGTTATAATACATTTGTTTTAGGAATCCAATATTTTTATAATATCTTTATTTAAGAACCATAATTACAAACATGTTTGTACTTGGGTTTCAGTCATAAAAAGAACAAACCCCTTCACCAATGCAACATTCCCACCACCAAAGCCCCCATCTCCCTTCTCCTCCACCCCCTGCCTGTATGCAAGATAGGCATTCTACTTCTCTCGCTTATTGAAATTGATATGATGGCTGTTCGTGTAGTTATTTTTCTAACTGTACTCACTACTCTTTGTGGTGAGCTTCATATCGTGAGCCAGTCCTTCCAGCCCTAATCTCTATTGTCTCTGTACATTATTACAATAATGCCATATATTTTTCTTAAAGGCCATAGATGAATGAGACTATTCTGTGTCTATCTCTCTCCCTCTGAGTTATTTCACTGAGAATAATAGTTTCCATGTCCATCTATGTAGAGGAGAATGTCATGACTTCATCTCTCCTGATGGTTATATAATATTCCTTTGTGTATATGTACCACAGTTTCTTTAGCCATTCATCTGTTGAAGGGCATTTGGTTGTTTCCATAGTCAGGCTATGAATATATGAATATAGGCGTGAGAAAGGCATTTTTGTATTGTGCTTTTTGCGTTCCTAGGGTATATCCCTAGGAGTGGTAGAGCTGGCTCATATGGGTGCTCAATTTGCAGTTTTTTGAGGAATCTCCATATTGTTTTCCATAAAGGCTGGACTAGACGGTATTTCCTGAGCATGAATGGGAGTTCCTTTATCTCCACATATCTGCCAGCAATAATTGTTATTATTCTTTGTGATGTGTGCCAGTCTCTGTGGTGTGAGATGGTACCTCATTGGTGCTTTGATTTGCATCTCCCTGATGATTAGTGATGTGGAGCATTTTTCATGTGTTTTTTTGGTCATTTGTATTTCTTCTTTGAGAAAGTATCTGTTCATTTTTTCTCCCAATTTTTTGATATGATCAGATGTTCATTTCTTAAGTTCTGTCAATACCTTATATATTTTCAATATTAGCCACTTATCTGATGAGTATTGGATGAATAGTTTCTCCAATTCTGTGAATGGCTTTTGTATCCTAGGTACTATTTCCTTCCAAGTGCAGAAGCTTCTCGGTTTAATATAATTCCATCTGTTTATCTCTGCTTCCACTGTTTGGAGAGTGTTGTTTCTTCCTTGAGGATGACTTTAACCTCAATGTCCCAGAGAGTTTTACCTATGTGTTGTTCTATATACCTTATGGTTTCAGGTCTGATAGCAAGGTCTTTAATCAATTAAACATTTGGATTTGACTATGCATGGTGCTAGATAGAGGTCTGAGTTTGCTTTTTTGTACATGGCTGGCCAATTGTCCCAACACCACTTGTTGGAGAGGCATTTCTTGCACCATTTTGTATTTATTTCCCCTTTATAAAACATTAATTTATTGTATGTCTGGGGAACATTTTTTGAATACTCAAGTCTATTCCATTGATATGAAGATCTGTCTTTATTCCAATACCATGCTGTTTTAATGACTATTGCTTTATCATACAATTTAAAGTTGAGAAAAGTGATGCCTCTCATATTCCTTTTCCCAAGGGTTGCTCTAGCTATTCATGGGGGTTTATTGTTCCAAATGAATTTCAGGAGTGTTTGATCCACTTCTTTGAAGAATGTCATGGGTATCCTTAGAAAGATTGCATTGAATCTGTACAATGCTTTGGGGAGTATAGGCACCCAATATTTTAACACCAGTTCCACCACTAATGTCCCCAATTTCCCTTCCACCCCCAAACTGCTCTCTTAACAGGCAAAAGCAGTAAATTTAAATCATATTGCCTATTGTGAGACAAAGGCAAATTGAATTATAAAAGAATAGATCAATAAATGTCACATTTTGATAGTTGTTATATCTCACAATGATGTTATTATAATCATAATTTGAAGATTTATTGGCTGGTTGGCACAAAAGGCAACAGCTATTAAAAATTATTCAGGTAAATAAAGAGAAGGAAGATGGATAAAATGTTCCTCATTAGCTATGAATGCTTAGTGTTTCACAACCTTTACTTTCTGTTTATTTTTAAATTTATTTTCCTCATTTGTATGTCACACATATATCAAAAGTGATGAGTTTGAGGTTGTCTGAAATTTTACTTTGGTAATTTGTGCTACTCAATTTTCTTTTTTTTTTTTTTTTGGTTTTTGGACCACACCCAGTGACGGTCAGGGGTTACTCCTGGCTATGCACTCAGAAGTCGCTCCTGACTTGGGGGACCATATGGGAAACCGGGGGATCGAACCGTGGTCCATCCTAGGCTAGCACAGGCAAGGCAGGTACCTTACCTCCAGCACCACCACCCAGCCCCACTACTCTAATTTTTAATTGTCTCAAATTTATTGCTTTTTTTCATGTTAAATAAGATTTCCCATAAAATAGTTCTGAGACTATAAAAGAGAGATTTCCCTTACATGTGTAAGAGTCTGTGTTTGATCACTAACATGTTCGTCGGACACATAGAACAGTAAAAGAAAGATCAATTTTTATAGTCAAAGGAGTAGAAAACATAAAACCTGTAGGTAATAAGGAATATACAGCCCAAATTCAAACATTATCTTGTACACAAGTAAATGCCCCATATGGTCCCCTGTGCCTGCCAGGAGCAATTTCTGAGCATGGAGCCAGGAGTAACCCCTGAGCACTGCAGGGTGTGACCCAAAAACCAAAAAAAAAAAAAAGGGAAGGAAGGGGCCACACATGTCAGTATTAGGCTATATCTGGCTCTCTAATCAGAGGTCTCTTTTTATGATGCCTAAGGGACCATATGTCGTTCTGGCAATTGAACCTGTATTGATCACATGCTAAGCACAATAGTACAAGAACTCCCCAATATTATCAGTTAATCCTCATTCTTTTTTTTAATAATATAATTTTTATTTTTAGTGGCTTACATATGTTCACAGTAACATTCCAGGTACATATTTACATTGAATCAGGGGAATTCCCACCACCGAATTGTCCTCCTCCCACTTCCACTCCCATCCTGCCTCCCATATCCTCCACTCTCCCCACAGGGGTTGCTAGAATGTGTGGTCCTCTCTGTGTCTTCTTTATTACTTAGTGGTCTTATAACTGTTTGATCTTGGTACCTCCATTACTGCCCCCTCTAATTGGGAGGTGGGACTAGATAGTTCAAGTTATGTGGTTTGTTTGAAGAAGAGAAAAGTACTAAAATGGGGTAAAAATCAACTACGCCGACTATGAGCAGAGTCATTCTAGAGACTCTCGAGAGACGAAGGGGAAAAAAAGAAGGTGAAACAACACAACGGTTCTAAAAGAGGTATCAAATAAGATATCCAGTGAGCACTGTAGCAATAAAGATATGCACCACATATTTGCCATGGTCATGAGATAGAAAACATGACAAAGCACAAAAAGGAAGAGGAGAAAAGAAGAAAGAAAAGGCAAATATATAAATTTTAAAAAAGGACAACTACTACAATATCCACCCCAAAACAAAGAAATCAACAAAAACTAGATAAAAGAGAAAAAATGATTATTTTGTGCTTTTTATCTCTCCCCCCCGCCCAGTAAATATTAGGGTCATTAAGGTCATTAGGCACAGTAAATATTAGGGTCATTCGAAATGGGAATCCCCTTGACCTAAGAGATACAGGGTTTCTGCACCCTTGAAATATATTGTCATGGGATTATCTATAGACTCCTTTCAAGTTCATTTACTCTTCCCTTGGTGCTTTTGTGGTGCATGGAAGACTTCTGCTCCGATCTGGATGATAAAAACAGACCTCTATATCTAGAGGTCTCAGTCTGTGCACAGGTCAAGGAGTGGAACTTATGATGAAGTCTTTCTTTGTGATTTTAGAAGTTCTCTTTCCTCAGTGTCAGTTTAATCTGTCTTCTGTGGTTGGTGGTCTTCTACTCAGTTTTATTGGACTTGTGTCTACTGTTGGCCTTTAGTTTCTGAATGTCATATATATCCTATAGGCTTCTCCTTTAACTGTCTCTGTTATAATTATATAATTAGCATCATAATTAAAAACAAATAAAGAATTATTCACAACCAACAAAAGTTTGAACTGAAAAAAGGAATGGAATTTACCTCATTAACAACTTTAACTCCAGAAAGTGATCTAAAGGCTGGGAGCATTCACTTATGTCTGCCATTTGAGCATAATTTCTTATTTCCTGTCCTGGTAAACTGCCTGGATTTTTCCCCTCTTCATAACTATGTAACTTTATGGTCTATTGTTTTAAGAAAGATCAGCAAAGGGCTGTTTAATATGCAGGTGAATCAATGACAGGTGACATATTTCCAAATTGTCCTCTTTTGTGTCCAGGGTCCATTATTTCTTTTTTGATCTACAGTTTTAAATCTGTCAGAGTTAAAATAATAGCGTCTCTCTCTTGTATTTAATTTGTTACATGAACTTAACTATCATCAAGCTTTCCTAAGGCATTTAAAATATAACTTGAGATACAAATTATCAGACCCTGAATTTAATTGTTCCAGCAGGGAAGGCTATGAAATAGTCTTTTGGCATTGTTTTAAGTCATCCATCTGGTCATGGTCATAGTAAGAACAGGAACTTTACTAAAGTATGAGAGCTTTGAAATTAAATGGGACTACACGGTAATTTAATCTCACTTTTCAGTTTATAGAGGGAAAAAAGTGAAGATGGGAGTTTAAGAGATATTAGCTCAAGGTTGTGATATGAGGGGTAAGAGTGGAATGAAAATGCCAAGTCTTCAGTGTTCATTTCAGGGTCTTTTTCTTCACCCTGTGCTTTTCCCCAGAACCTTAAAAGTGCTCCTAGACACCACCACAAATATGAGGATTAACATCACATTTCATGGGTGTAGAGATAGAACAGTGGGTCAGTCTCTTGCCTTGCATGCAAATGACTGACATATAATCCCCAGCATCCCATACAGTCCTTTAGCTCACCAGGAGTAAACCTTGAGCTCAGAGCCAGGAGCAAGCCCTGGCTATGACCAGGCTTGCCCCACTGAAAAAACAAATAAATAAACAAACAAAAATTACATTGTAAGATGGAGTGGTAATTTAAAGAGCTGGCCTGGAATATTCCAGGCCCTCAATTACATCCCTAACATAGCAAGAGCTCCTGATTACTACTTACACATGAGTGGATCTCCAGTACCACGTGAGACAGTCTCCCAAATTATCACACTGACCCTTCCCCTAAGTCTGCTCAGCTAAATTAAATACAGAAAAGACAGAAGCAATCTTAGGTAGCATAACATAATAGTAACGGTAAAGTCTTTGGTCATAATCCCATTCATTCAGAAAATCATTTCTTTAAATATAGGCTTGATTCATGTACTTCAGTCAACCAATTCTGTCCTCAAGTAATCCAGGTAACAAAAGATAAAACTTCATTCATATTTAATTGTTTAACACTGAAATTGTATATCTTTTCAAATCACATATTCCTTCTATACACCATAATAATTCCTTCCTACACCATAATAACTTTGTCTTTATGATCTTTGTTTTCAAATAAATATTAATTTAAGAATGATAGTAAATTGGGGAAAAATAATTACAATGAACAGATTATTTCTAAAAATCTGACCTACATCTAAGGTAATGGTGTTATTAACTGATGCTTTTATTGTTGTTGTTTGTTTTTGTTTTGGGATTATACCCAGAGGTGCTCAAGTTTCTCCTTGCAGTCTCAGGGGACATTATGGGATGCTGGAGATTGAACCCGGATTAGTTGCATGCGAGGCAAACTCCCTACCCACTATTCTACCACTTTAGCTCACAATTGATATTTTTATCTCAACTTCAAATTGCAAGATAATGTTCATCCCCAAAAGTTATTGTGAGAATTTTTTGAAATAATGTAGGTAACAGTATCCAGCATATTCAAAATGATTAAATTGAAAGATAACTATAAAATAGCATATTTCTAAAAACCTGTAATAATTTAAAGCCTGCATTTGATTGCTTGAGAATACCAGGCAGAAAATTATCCCCTAAATTATAGTCTACATTCTTCTAAAAGCCTATTCATTTCAAGATATTTATTCCTGATCTCCTTATTCAAAGCCTGACTCTACACAAAAGATTCATCTTTAGAAAAGACAAACAGAATTGCTTTGATTATTATGTAGATGCTAAATGGTCAATTATATTTTCCCCTTAGATCCCTGGTTTTGAACTTAGCATGTTTTTGAAACTCAAAAATCTTTAGTGACCACTTCCCACTAAACTTTTTGCAGTGTTTTGTTTGCAAGACTTCTTTCCTACAACATATCCCCAAACAAACTTTAACCAAAACCACAAACAAAACACCTGACCTCTCCAAAAGGCAGATGAGCAGTTAAAGAAACTATTGCATAATGAAATACTATGCAGCAGTTAGAAAAAATGAAATCGTGAAATTTTCTCATTTTTAGATGCATATGGAGATTATCGTATTAAGTGAAATGAGTCAGAGAGATAGGAATAGGCATAGAATTCTCTTATCCATTTGTGGGGTAAAAGAAATAAAAGATAGTATGATAATTATATCCAGAAATAATAGAGATAAGGGCCAGAAGGGCCATTCCATGGTAGGAAGCTTGCTACAAATGGTGGAGCAGGCATTTAGAGAAAGAAGGTACCACTATGACAATGATAGAACTGATCACTCTGAACAAAAACAGGATACTAAGAGGGGATAAAGTGATATGCAACATACATATGCTTTTCTTAACAATAGTGCAAACAACAATGTCAAAAAGGGAGAGAAAGAGAGTGAGAGAGAAAGAAAAAGAGAGAGACTTTCTGTCAAAGGTAGGCAGGGTGGGAGCAGGTGGAAAGGAAACTGAGGACTTTGGTGGCATAAAACCTGCACTGTTGATGGGTGTGATGTACATTGCATGACTGAAACTCAATCATGAACAATTTTGTAACACGATGCTTAAATAAAGTAATTATAAAAATAATTCCCCTCTATTGACAAAAACTGGACTTGATCTTTTGATTAAAAAAATAATCTTTGGGGCCAGAGTGGTGGCACAGTGGTAAGGTGTTTACCTTGCACGGTTCTAACCTAGGATGGACCATGGTTCAATCCGCCAGCGTTCCATATGGTCCCCCATGCCAGGAACGACTTCTGAGCACATTGCCAGGAGTAACCCCTGAGTGTCACCAAGTGTGACCCAAAAACAAACAAACAAACAAATTCAGGGCCGGAGAGATAGCATGGAGGTAGGGGGTTTGCCTTGCACGCAAAAGGACAGTGGTTCAAATCCCAGCATCCCAGATGTTCCTCCAAGCCTGCCAGGAGCAATTTCTCAGCATAGAACCAGGAGTAACCCCTGAGCGCTGCCAGGTATGAACCCAAAACCAAAAATAAATAAATAAGACAATAAAATAAATCCTTAAGATACTTTTACTTTTTAGTTGGATTTGGAAGGGGGGGTACAAATGGTGATGCTCAGGAGTTACTCCTGGCTCTGTATTCAGTAGTTACTCCTTGTGGTGCTCAAAGGGGCACATGAAATGCAAAGGATCTTGGTCATGTGCAGAGCAAGAATCCTACTGCTGCCTTATGACTCTGACGCCAGACATATTTTTAATTTTTTTTTTTTTTGGTTTTTTGGGTCACACCCGGCAGTGCTCAGGGGTTACTACTGGCTCCATGCTCAGAAATTGCTCCTGGCAGGCACGGGAGACCATATGGGGCACCGGGATTCGAACCGATGACCTTTTGCATGAAAGGCAAACGCCTTACCTCCATGCTATCTCCCGGGCCCCATATTTTTAAATTTTTATAGTAAAAATTTTAACTACTTCATATCAAGCAAGCTTATCTTACATTAATAAATGCAAGTTCAGCTAGAATTAGACTGTCATCTTCAAAATGAAGATACAATTTTAGAAAGTTAAGGATAAAGCTCTTAAAGTAGAAGTAGAGAATTATTCTTAAAATAACATTTTTATGATTTTTCAATAATTGGATGCACAAATATTTTACTTTTAAATTAGTGCAAGTCTCTAAAAAATTGTTTGTTGTTTTTAGGTCATATCCAGCGGCACTCGGGAGTTACTCCTGGCTCTGTGCTCAGAAATCACTCCTGGCAGGCACAGGGGACCATATGGGATGCCGTTATTCGAACCAGTGTCTGTCCTGGATAGGCTGAGTACAAGGCAAATGTCCTACTGCTATGCTATCTCTCTGGCCCCTGGTATCTAAAATGTTAATAAAAACTAAGGTTTACTTTGGGGCCTGAATATTTAAATGTCATCTCCAAATTTGTTTGGCTTCTGAATGAAATTGTTAGATTGTTATACCCAAAATGCTAATAATTTGAGATAAGGTTGATAAAAAAAAATGAATTTAAATTTAATGGCTTATCAGGGGAAAAAGATAGAGTCCAATAGATAAGGCATTTCCCTTGTATGAAGAAGACTCCAGCTTCATCCTTGGTACTAAATATAGTCCCTTGAAGCATCACCAATAGTGATACTTGAGCACAGAGACAGGAGTAAGCCCTGAGCTCTTTTGGTGTGGGACCCCAAAAAATAAAATCTTCTGGTTTAGTTTAAAAAAAATCAAGTCTCTAAAACTATATAAAACTTTTATTCTATATGTATTTATTAATTAGAATTAATTCATGTAATATAGAGAGAGAAAGTACTGAGTCATTTTTTTTTTTTTTGGTTTTTGGGTCACACCCGGCAGTGCTCAGGGGTTTCTCCTGGCTCCATGCTCAGAAATTGCTCCTGGCAGGCACGGGAGACCATAGGGGACACCGGGATTCGAACCGATGACCTTTTGCATGAAAGGTAAACGCCTTACCTCCATGCTATCTCCCGGGTCCCCTGAGTACTTTTTAAAGGTCTTGACTGAGACATAGACAAAATGAAGTTATATGTGCTAATATCAGAATTTTGAAGTCAGGTAAAATTACATAAGAGATAAAAGATTAAGACAATAATATAAACCTTTAGAATTATTTGGTCTCTGATATTTTGATTATTTAAAATGTGTGAGCAATGAAATAGGACCAATTAATGGCAAGATAAACTTCTCTAGAATGATGGGAAACCCCTACCCTGATAAAATTATAAAACTGAAGCCACAATAATGAATCTTAATGAAAATTTAAAGAACTCCATTTTGGATGTGTCTTAAATTATTTTCCAGATATCTTAGAAAAATAAGGTTGTAATAAGTTTAACAATGGGAAGTCCCTGAATATCTTGATCATTTTAAATATTAACTATTGAATTAAAATGATTTTTTGCATTCAAGTTCTTTTATTTTTTTCACATTTTGTTACACTAGAAAACTATAATATCAAAGTCCTCAGGACTATTGGACAAACCAAGTACCTATACTTTAAAAAATAAACTGAACATTCTTATGTGCTGTCTGTTCTGTCATTGCTATAATGTAAATACTTCTCTGCCAGTTTTTTATTATAATAATATCTTTATGTAAGTACCATGATTATAAACATGTTTATAGTTGGCTTTCAGTCATAAGAAATACAACCCCTTCACCATTGCAACCTTCTACCACCAATGCCCCACATTTCCCTTCAACCGCTGACCCTGATGTCTTTGAGACAGGCATTTATTTCTCTCACTCATTATTATCATCATGGTAGTTGTTAATGTAGATATTTCTCTAGCTGCACTCACCACTCTTTGTAGTAAGCTTCATATCATGGGCTGGTCCTTCCAAACCTCATTTCTACTATCTCTGGATATTATTTCACTATCTTTTAATTTTATTATCCCACACATGAGAGGGACTATTCCATGTCTATCTCTTTCCCTCTGAATCATTTCACTCACATAATAGTTTCCATGTCCATCCATGTATAAGAAAATTTTATTACCTCATTTTATTGACAGCTATGTAGCATTCCATTGTATAGATGTACCACACTTCTTTAGCCACTCATCTGTTGTTGAGCATCTGGATTGTTTCCAGATTCTGGCTACTGTAAACAACACTGCAATGACTATCGGCATGCAGAGGGCATTTTATAACAAAATTTCTTTTTATAAACACAATGTTTGTGATCATGTTTATAATTGTGTTTCAGCCATAAAATATACACCGTCCTTCATAGTGAAACTTTCTTGCCACCATTGCCCCATTTCTTACCTCCCCAATCCCGTTTGTCCTCAAGACAATCATTGTATTTCTCTCTCTATCATTGTCATGATAGCTGTTAGTTATTTCTCAAATAGCACTTACCAACTGCACTTATCTTTGTGATAAGCATGTTATCATGGGTTGGTCCTTTCAACTTTCATCTCTATTGTCTCTGGGTGCTATTAAATCTTTTATTTTTCTAAATTCCACATATGAGTGAGACTATTCTGTGCTTATCTCTTCCTCTGACTTGTTTCACTCAGCATAACAGTCTCCAAATACATTCATGTATAAGCAAAACTTTTTGAGTATTTCATTGTATAAATGTACCACTGTTTCTTTAGTCACTCATTTGTTGATGGGAATCTGGATTGTTTCCATATTCTTGCTATTATAAATAGTACTGCTATGAACATAGGAGTGCAGAATTCAATATTGTATTGTGTCTTTGTGGTTCTAGGGTATATCCCTAGGAGTGGTATTGCTGAATCATATGGAGCTCAATGACCTGTTAAATGTAGTACTGGAATTACTTGAAATAGAAATTAAGCAAAAAAAGAAAAAAAAAGAAATCAAGAGCATACAGATAGGAAAGAAAGAAGTTAAACTCTCACTCTTTGCAGATGACATACTACTATGCAGTCATCAGGAGAGATGAAGTCATGAAATTTTCCTATACATGGATGTACATGTAACCTATTATGCTTAGTGAAATTAATCAGAAGGAGAGAGACACAGAATAGTCTCACTCATATATGGGCTTTAAGAAAAATTAAAGACATTGAAACAATTCCCAGAGATGAGGGCCGGAAGGACTGGCTCAATATATGAAGCTCACCACAAAGAGTGATGAATACAATTAGAGAAATAACTTCGCTGAGAACTATCAAAGCAATGTCAGTGAGTAAGGGATGTAGATAGCCTGTCTCGATTACAGGCAGGAGGCAGGGAGGGAAGAGATGGGGGCATTAATAATGGGAAGGCTGTACAGTCGAGGGGGGTGTTCTTGTTATGACTGAAACCCAACTACAATTATGTTTGTGATCACGGTGTTTAAATAAAGAAATTATTTTTTAAAAAAAAGAAAATTCTAGGGGCTGGCGAGGTGGCACTAGCCTTGCAAGCGCTAGCCAAGGAAGGACTGTGGTTTGATCCCCCGGCGTCCCACATGGTTCCTCCAAGCCAGGGGCAATTTCTGAGCGCTTAGCCAGTAGTAACCCCTGAGCATAAACAGGTGTGGCCCGAAAAAAAAAAAAAGAAAATTCTAAAGACTACCAAAGAGATTCTAGAAACAATAAATTCAAATAGCAAAGTGACAGGTTACAAAATTAATGCACAAAAATCAATGGCATTCTTAATACAAATTATGATAGAGAAGAAATAGACAATAAAAATAGCAATCCCATTCACAACAACAACCATAAAAATTTTAAATACCTTGGAGTCAACTTAACTAAAGAAGTGAAGGACCTATACAAAGAAAACTATAAAACCTTACTTAAAGAAATAAAAGAGGACACGAGGAAATGGAGACATACTCTGCTCATGAACTGGGAAGATTAGCAATATTAATATGGCAATATTCCTCTAAAGCATTGTACAGATATAATGTAATTTCTTTAAGGATATCATGACATTCTTCAAAGAGGTGAATCATGAATCAAACACTCCTGAAATTCATCTGGAACAATAAATGACAGAACAGCTAAAGCAAATCTGAGGAAAAAGAAGATGGAAGGCAAAGGGCATTTTTGTATTATGTTTCTGTGTTCCTAGGGCATATTCCTAGTAGTATAAATAATTTTTAAAACTATGGTGGGTTTTATTTTCAATTCTTTTGTTTGTTCACTTTTTGGGGGGGAACAGATCCAGCTATACTGAGAGATCACTCCTAGCTCTGCACTCAGGGATCACTCCTGGTGGTGTTCAGTGACCATATGGGTGCTTGAGATCTAACCCCAGTAAGCAACAAACACCCTATCTGCTGTACTGTTGCTCTGGCTCCAAAAATTAGGGTTAATTTAAAAATCTATGAATAGTCATTCTAAAGATTATAGAAGTACATTTTAGTAAGAATAATAACTGATGAATATATCATCATTGAGGAAAAAGAAGCAATGCTGTCTTAAAGTGAAAGTGGTTGCAAAATATAATGGAAAAAGTTGCAGGGCATAATGTGAATTTAAAAGGATATGATCAAGGGGCCAGAGAGATAGTATGGAGGTAGGGTGTTTGCCTTGCATGCAGAAGGATGGTGGTTAGAATCCCGGTATCCCATATAGTCCCCTGAGCCTGCCAGGAGCGATTTCTTAGCTTAGAGCCAGGAGTAACCCCTGAACGCATTGGGTGTGATCCCAAACCCCCCAAATAATAAATAAATAAATAAATAAATAAATAAATAAATAAATAAATAAATAAATAAATAAAATTATATGATCAAGTTTGAAGATTAGGTTTAAGGGAAAGAAATTTGAAGCCTAAACTGCTTTTACAACAATTTCCCCCTAATTTTCTATGTCCCAGTCTCAGTTCCAATTCACACTCTACATTAAATAGTGGTTATCTGATGAAAATTATGTTTTCCTTCTTTTGGCTCTGGTGGCATATCTAGCAGTTCTGGGGTTGGGGGCTGTTCTGTTTTTGTTTTTGTTTTAGATCCATACTATGCTGTATTCAGCCTTACTATTGGTTCTACACTGAGGGGTTGATCCCAATGAATCTCAGAGACCACATAGTGTTTCAGGGAAAGAAGCCTGCTTGAAACAAGACAAGCACCCTAAACTCTTTAGTAGAAATTGGGGGTGGGGGGCTTTTATTGATTCTGTGCTCAGGACTAATCCCTGACTGTGCTCAGGTGACCATATGTGGTGCTGGCGAATAAAACTGGGGTTAGTTATGTGTAAGGCAAGTGACTTACATCTTGTATTATCTTTCTGGCCCCTGTATTAACTTTTTTAACTTCCCTTTATTCCCTCACTTATGAAAGTAAACTAGTAATCATGCCTATACCTATTTATTATAGACATTTTCTCATAATTCTCAAAATAAACTTTGATTAAACTACTTCAGTCAGTCTGATTTTTCTCTTAGCTGAATGCATGTGTTTATTCACTCTTCTGTGACCATGACCAGAAATTTCCTCTTTTGTGCTCTCTCCCACCTAACTTTTCATACTTAATTCTTGCCCCTGTGTGGAGAGGCAGATAACATCTATAATGTTTTCTCTTTTATGAAACTTAAAGGAGTTTCTTTCTTGAGCTACACTTAGTAGTACTTAGGCAGACTTGGGAATCACTCCTGGTTGTACTCAGGACCAAATGGGATGGGATGGGATGCTGGGGGTCAAACTCAGATCAGCCACAAGCAAGGCAAGTGCCTTACTCACTGTACTATTACTTTGTCGTCCCCCCCCCCTCCAAATCCTTTTTCATCTCTCAGGAACTAGTCAAATTATTTATAATTATCTCAAATATCCTCCACAACCTATTCCACACAGCCCTCTGCTTTTTAGACTTTGTTTTTTGTTTGTTTGCTTGTTTTTGGTTCTTGGGTCACACCCGCCTGATAGTGTTCAGGGGTTACTCCTGACTCTACATTCAGAAATCGCTCCTGGCTGGTGCAGGGGACCATATGGGATGCCGGGATTTCAACTAATGACCTTCTGCATGAAAGGCAAATGATTTACCTCCATGCTATCTCTCTGGCTTCCTTTTTAGACTTTGTACCCAACTTCTCTTTCTATCTCACTTAATTCTAGTCTATTCCTCAACAAGACAAGTACTCTGTACTCTGCAGTCTTTAAAACTATCTCCTTCAGTCTGCTCATTTTTCTTCCTAACATTTGTCATTTGACATATTTCAAACATACACATTTCTTTTGTCTTATTGCAAGAATTATGTAAACTTGAAATAAATTTGCTAAGGGCAAGGATTTGTTCTATATACAAGCTCAGTAAACTGTTCATTGCAAATTAAAAATTCAGAAACTATTGAAGTAATAGATAATTAATATTTTTTTATTTTATTTTTTGGTGGTGAAAGAAATCAAATGTAGGGCCTCACACATGTAAAAAGAAGTTCTTTATTGCTGGGCCTTCAAAAAAGCTGACGAGGGGCCAGAGAGTAAGCACAGCAGTAGGGTGTTCTCCTTGCACGTGGCCAACCCAAGATGGACCTGGATTTGATTCTTGGCATTCCATATGGTCCCCTGAGCCTGCCAGGAGCAATTTCTGAGCACAGCGTCAGAAATAACCCCTGAGCACCACCAGGTGTGGTCCAAAGAAAAACAAAACAAACCCCAAAAACAGCTGCCTTAAGAGTGCTTAATGTGCAGAGTCTACAGGCCAACTAAACAAATTTTCTTCTTGGGTTTGGAGAGGTAGTAACAGTGTTGAGGCTCATGCCTTGCAGGTTCCAGGACCATATAATCACCCTAAACATTGCCATGCTTTTCAGAGGATAAGACAAGGAATGCAGGCCTAAAGATTTTGCATTAGAGTTTTACAGACTAGTTTCTAGAGTTGCTTAAACCAAAAGAACCAGAGACATTTCAGCCTTCTATTCTGCTTATATGCTATTTCCTGCCATCATTTTATGGCAATCCTTTTAATGCTTTTAACTCTAAGGAATATTCTCTTCCCTCATAATATTGAAGATGAGATGGATGAAAGAACATAAAAAGCCAATTCTCAATCTCCTTTAAACATTGTTGAATTCTCGTTAATTATGTCATTTCATTAGCAAGTTCAAAGAGCTCCTATTTCATATTGATCTCATCGGTGAGCTAGCAGATGCTGACACTCCATTTCTAATTGCTTCTGAGCATCAATCACTTCCCTTTAGCCTGATTAATTGTCCTGTGGGCCAAAGGAAAGGTTGTAGTCTAAGCTGTCAATAATCCTTGTTAGGAGCATTCTCTTTCATCTTTATTTCATTCGTTACTTCATCAGGAAGAACTTGTATCTGGTAATCCTCAGTGCTATTCTTATTCCCAATTACTCTTAGAGCCCACCCTGAAGGACACTCCCTGCTCTTGGCACAGGCAGAGCCAATGTGAGGAGAAAGAATATCCCAACCCCATTTTGGCCCATTTGTGCCAGATGATTCTCCATAAAAGCAAATCTGAGCACTAAAACAATTCATAAAAACATTGGAGTAATTGTGACTGGAAGAAAATTGTAAAACAGCATATGCCCAAAAGATAGTACAGCAAACAGGGCACTTGACTTGATTGCAACTAACTCAGGTTCAATTCTTTGTACCCAATATTGTCCCTATACTGCCACGAGTGTTTCCTGAGTACCGAGCCAGAAGTAAATGCTGAGCAATGCTAGTGTGGCCCCAAAACAAAACAAAGAACAAAAATAATAGTGTGTATAATTTGATCCATTTTTTAAAAAACAAAAAGATTAACTACATGAAAGTTTTATTTGTGAGGGCACATTTGATATCATTTATATAAAGTATAATTTTATACTTAGTGGTATATAGGAAGTATAAGAGGGATTAAATACCAGAATCATTCACAAAGAGGCATGAGAAGGAAGGAGTGTGGGTAAAATAGACACTATCTTCTACTTCCCTGTTTTGTCACCCATTTATTAGTACTCTTGCCAGGGAATAACTCATGTTTGCTTCTCCAACCAGACATTATAAAATTGTTGTCACTGGTACATAGTCCCCATAACAATCTTCTGTCTAGTGATGTCAAGATTAACACCTAAAAATTCTAAAATAGCATCTGACATGACTTTCTATTTAGAGAATAGCACATGGCATGCTTTAACAACACCCTCAGCAGATCTGTGGATGCTGGGGACAGGACCAGCCAGTCAAGTGCTGAAGGGAATGGGCAGCCCTGATAGTTATCTGCTGATAACTGCAAATAGGGACTCAGAAGGAAATACCAGACCTTTTTGATAAAGCCTCCACAACAACAGATCTGCTGCTGTCAAAACTAAAAATAACTTGGACTAGTTGGGAAAGCAATGGTCCAGGAGTGAGGGTAGAAGATGCTTTGCAGCTATGTGTGAACTGACTTTGCACGTATACCATTTCATTGCTACAACTCTCTGAATGTCATTGGTGTTCTTTGCTTTGTGGGGAGACTGAGGAAGCAGCACTCCTTTGATCATCTGGTAAATGAGATTTTGAAAGAGGTAATGCACCTGGAACTGAATGTCTAGCCCTATTTCAGGGGAGGGAGAGAGGGAAGATGGGGCCAAAGGGAGAGCTGCATTGGAGATACTCCCAGTATAGATTTTACAAAAACAAATCCTACTTCAGGCCTTGATTGGTCTGGGGGCGAACCTCTGCTGTGCAGAAAAATTCTTTCATTTAATACATTCTCCATTCCTGTAAAATAGTCTGCCATGCTCTCTTCTTATCCAGCTTTCCTTTATTCTAAGTTTATTCAAGTTTCTCTCATTCAGGGTTAATACTCAAGTAGCAATCAAAAATGTGCACCACTAGTCTCAGCAAATAGGAGGTTACCCAAGCCACAGGATAAGTAAATATAACTATTTTTTCTCTTTAAAAATAGCCTCTGTTCTTTTTATAAAACTTGAAAATACCATATAGTTAAATAGTATATATAAAGGATTATATAACAAGCTGTGTTTTGTTTAGACTATTTCATTATCTACTCACAGTAACTCAAGAAGAGACAGTGCCCACCCCCTTTATGTATGGAACACTGGCCCTTAGGGAAACTATTATATTTTAGTTTCCTAGAACTACTACAAAAAGACCTAGGTTTTATTATATATAAAGCCCATGATTTTGTACATGAAGCTGATTTGTATCAAAAGCCATAATAATAGCATCTTCAAATGGAGAAGAAAATTTTGAAGAATATATTTAACTAAAAAACTGCATCTTTAATATATTTCGATCCTCATGCACAATTGTTTTGTAGAAACTCAGGAAGTAAAAATCTTGGGTCAAATGAATAGTGGGTGATTGATAGGTAAGAGACAACTGAATGAAATCCCTCAAATAAAAAAATGTGTTTATTTTATTTGTTTATTTATTTAGGGGGTCACATGTAACAGTGCTCAGAAGCTACTCTGCACTTGTTATTTTTTCTGTTGAGCAAGCTGCTCCTGGTAAATCCAGGGTTGTATACAATGTCAGTAATACTAACCTGGGCTTCTTGTACTCAGAGCATGTGCTCCAGATCCCAATTGACTGACTTTGTTATCTCCCGGTATAAAGTTTTAAATAAACAACAATCAATATATATACATACATATAATTTTTTAACTTTTGATGTTTAATAGGCTTACAAATTTATAATGAGGTCTATAATTAGCTAGATAGAATTTGTAGGAAATTTATGCTTTTTCAAGCTTTTATCTTTTGTACTATGTCCTTAGATGAGTTTATTTATTTGTTTATTTATTTATGAGCACATCCACATATGCTTAACTCTGATATGGTAGATTGGCCGGTCCCAGCTGTGCTCAGAGGACCATGAAGTGCCCAGGATGGAACCAGGAATCTAGCATACAAATCTAGATTCCAAAAACAAAAAATCTAGATTCAAAAATCAGTTCAAGATTTTAGCAGCTATGTGACCTAGGAAAATGCCTTTAATTTTCTTCTCCAGAAAGAAAATAATAGATCTACTTTTCAGAAATGTTTTCAGGAACTTAAGGAAAAGATGTGACATATTTGTGACATAGGATCAATTAGTGTCATTTTATTTATCCTAAGATAAAAATGCCATTGTCTGAGAAACAAAGCTGAGAAAATGATTTAGTTTTATTAAATGCATATGGTGATTTCTAAACACTTAAAAACTTACTTTGATGTCATTGTATGGTGTCTTATATAATTCCTTTCAAGCCATCATGGCATCTTGTAGCAACATCTAAAACTTTGTTAAAGAACAAAAACAATCAATGCTGGTGGGGATGTGGAGAGAAAGAAACTCTCATTCACTGCTGGTGGTAATACCGTTTAGTTCACCTTTATGGAAAACAATATAAAGAGTCCTCAAAAAAACTGCAAATTGAGCTCCCATATGAGCCAGCTATACCACTCCTAGGTATATGCACTAGGAACACAAAAGTGCACTACAAATACAACTTCTGCACACCTATATTCATTGCAGTGCTATTTACAATAGCCAGAATCTGGAAACAACCAAGATGCCCTTCAACAGATGAATGGCTAAAGAAACTATGGTACGGGGCCCGGGAGATAGCATGGAGGTAAGGCGTTTGCCTTTCATGCAGAAGGTCATCAGTTCGAATCCCGGTGTCTCATATGGTCCCCCGTGCCTCCCAGGAGCAATTTCTGAGCATGAAGCCAGGAGTAACCCCTGAGTACTGCCACCGGGTGTGACCCAAAAACCACACACACACAAAAAAGAAAGAAACTATGGTACATAAACACAATGGAATATTATACAGCCATCAGGAGAGGTGAAGTCATGACATTTTCCTATACATGGATGGACATGGAAACTATTGTGCTGAGTGAAATAAGTCAGAGATAGATAATAACAAGAGATAATAATAGATAATAATAGAAATAGACTCAGAATAGTCTCTCTCATCTATGAGTTTTAAGAAAAAATAAAATACATAATTGTAGTAATACCCAGAGACAATAGAGATGAGGGCTAGAAGGACTGGCTCATGATATGAAGCTCACCACAAAGGGTGGTGCATGCAGTTAGAAAAATAACTACACTAACAACTATCATGACAATCTTAATAAGTGAGAGAAAAAGAACGACTGTCTCCCATACAGGCAGGGATTTGGGGAGTTGATGGGGTGCATTGGTGGTGGGAATGTTATACTGGCGAAGGAGGGTCATTTTTTATGTCAGAAACCCAACTACAAACATGTTTGCAATCATGGTGCAGAAGTGATTTCTGAGCCCAGAGCCAGGAGTAACCCCTGAGAGTCCCTGGGTGTGGCCCAAAACCAAAAAAAAGAAAAAAAAAAAAGAAAAGGAAAGGAAAGAATAAAAGAAAAAAAGGGGGGAATAAAATAGCAATAAAATCAAAAGGAATAAAGGAAGAACAAAACAGTAAGAATGGGGTTTGGTAGAGGAAACAGGAAGGAACCAGCAGAGGAAAAAATTTTGTCTTTTCTCTGCTCTTTAGTACTTCTGTAGTTTTCCTCATTGCCCAAACTCTCCAAGAACAGGATCCTTTTTTTGTTTGTTTGTTTTTGTTTTATTTTGGGGTTACACCTACTGGTGCTTAGCCCTTCCTCCTGGCAAAAAATTAAAAAATGAAAATAAATAAAATTTTGTTATGAAGACAATGTGCACAGAGAGACCTAACAGCTTTAGTGGCCACTAATCTACATGAAGACAGTCACACATAATTTTAACCGAAAGCAATGGAAACGTTTGAGGATTCAGACAAATGTAGAAAGCATGAGATTATAGGCCAAGAGGAAGAGGTCGGGGCTGTGGGCAGTATGTTTGACAGGCTTTTTTACACTGCAAGCCTTGTTCCGTGTCCCTTACAAAGCACCTCTTTAGGACGAAAACAAGATGTTCTTTGTAAATAAAAGTTCATGCATTTGAGTAATGAAGTCATTTTCCAGGACTGTAGTACTGTAGTGAAAGATATTCTTATCCTGGGCCCTCTGGGTAAAAAGACTTGGAAAGAAGCAGGGTGGCCAGTCTCTCAAGGAGCACCGCAGACCTCTACAAGAGGGAAAATTGACTCAAGAAAAGAAAGCCAGGGGCTCTACCTTTGTTCTCTCTCTCTGTCTCTCTCTCTCTCTTCTCTCTCTCTCTGACTCAAGAAAAGAAGCCAGGGGCTCTAACTGTGTTCTCTCTCTCCTCTCTCTCCTCTCTCTGTCCCTGTCTCTGTCTCTGTTTCTCTGTTGTCTCTCTCTGTCTCTGTCTCTCTCTCTCTTCTCTCTCTCTCTGACTGAAGAAAAGAAGCCAGGTGATCTACCTGTGTTCTCTCTCTCTGTCTCTCTCTCTCTCTTCTCTCTCTCTCTCTGACTCAAGAAAAGAAGCCAGGGGCTCTAACTGTGTTCTCTCTCTCCTCTCTCTCCTCTCTCTGTCCCTGTCTCTGTCTCTGTTTCTCTGTTCTCTCTCTCTCTCTCTCTCTCTCTCTCTCTCTCTCTCTCTCTCTCTC